>JAOUQU010365285.1:0-12397 GCA_028566735.1 Ammoglanis amapaensis
CAGGTGTGTTCTGATCCGGTTGGAATAAAAACCCGCAGCCACACTGGCCCTTTGAGGATCGGTTTGACACCCCTGATTTATTATAATAAACCATATTGTACAATTATTTATACTTAAAGCATGACAGTTGGACATTTTCATTACACACTTTATCAGATGTTATACCTATTGTTGTTGTGTTGTTTATTGGTTTTTGTGTAGTACACTGCTCAAACTTGCACAAAGAAAAAATCTTTGTACATCCGGAACTACGCTAAATAAACATTCCGACTCCAACATTTCATTTTCGAAAGAATACCTATTCTGTCAACGGGGGTGTTGAGTGGAAGAAAACCCTTCTTCATGAGCTGATCCATCGTCTCCTCGTCTTCAGCCTGAATTTCAGATACCATGTTACACGGGATCAGACCGGAACGGCCACGGATCTCACCGCGATAGAAGCCGTCCGTGTCTTTGTCCCCGTATACCTACAAATGAATGGAGCATTGAAACCACTTTTGGTGAGCTGTTTCGTGCTATATAGTGTGAAAGGTTGAAACAGCATGAGAAAAAATCCAAATTAAATCATTTAGATTTGGACATTTGCTGTACACTGTCTGAGCAATTGAGGGTTAAAGGCCTTGCTAACTGGCCCAACAGTGAAAACTTGTCACTGGCCCAACTTGACAACAAAACGTAGTGGTGGGACTTGAACCAGCAACGTATATTTAGTAGTAATTCATTTGAAATGCTCTGCAGACACCAGATAGCTGAAGCAACCTAGCAGGACCTTATCAGATCACTGACAGCCAGTTTAGCTGCTGTTTAGAATGCCAGGATTTAAACGAATACTTCAATTTGAATTAGTACCTTGATGATTTGCCCCTCTTTGAAGGGAAGCTCCTCATCTGCTGCATCTGGGTTCGGAGACATGGACAGGGGGTCATAGTCGAATAATGCTACAAAGATGCGAAACGGATCTTCGGGCTCGGACTCTTCATAGTATGGAGGTGATCGCCGTCCTCGATCCTTGTGCCCACCTAATAGACGATGAAGAAAAAGGACACGACTTTAACATGCGTTTGGTCTTTGAAACCTATAGTATTTTAGTCTTTTTACTAGCAAAGCTAGATTTGTGTATATTAACTGAGATATCTGAGCAGTTTCTATGGTACCATGCATCAGATTGAGAACATTTGTCTTCATTCCTTGACAGAACTAATGGATTGACTGTATACAAATATTTGCAGGTTGCAATCCATTAATCTATGTGGATGTGATGATATTGTTATGGAATAATGATGTATACTGTGTTTCACATGAACTGCAAAGATCTGGACTACCTTTCAACCATGCAATAAACCTGGACCTGGAAAGTCCTAACCTAAGCAGTCACTTTAAGATGTACACTGGACATATTTGGACCCTGACACACCAAGTTAAAGATATAAAAGATTTGTGCCTTCCAAAACTTCTGGCACTTCTGATTCTGACATCTCTATTACATGTACATGGACCTTGGCAGAGGTTTCACAAGCTTGGTTATTAATGTTTTTTGTGTAATTGGCTTTCAAAAACATGCAAAATGTATCTTCATTACAAATACTAAGTTACTTACTAATACTATGTGCTACCAAGAGTTCAAATTGGTTTTGCTAATTTTTATCCTGCACTTATTAATGGATGATCAGGCCATCCCACAATGTAGGTTGGTGCTGGATTATAACATATAATCTATTGACAACCAGTCTAACAAGTATCAACAGTGTGTGTGAGCTTGGTGTGTCAGGACTACATATGTGGCTCCCATATATGCACTATAGAACATGAGTCAAATGTTAAAGCTTCTTATACCTACCTTCATAGATTACTTTGGATTATGCCTGGGCATAATTCACCACCCTCAACTTTTACCAAACTCATGCACAGCCAGAGTAAAAGTCCAGGCATAATCAGGGAAGGGGAAGTCAGCAGGCAGCTGTGGGTAAATTCAGTATATCTTATTGCAGTCCGGTTGCTCATGCGCGTTTGTTCATGGTGCTGTCTCACGCCCCCTGTAGGGTTACCTATGTGTGCTTGGTTAAAGCCAGGAGCTATGATACACTGTAAGACGTACCATGATGAGACCGGGGGGCACCGTGCCTCCGTGTGCACCATGTCCTGTGGCGCGTTATACGGCCATAGTAAACATCCTCCTTGAGTGGAGAAAGGTTTCCCTCACTGTTACACTCAGTGGTTATCTCTGAGAAAAACACCAATTCAACACTGTTACCATGAACACCAGGGACAATCATGTGGGTTTTTAAGACGAAGAATACTGAAGCTTAAACTAGCTTTAAATGTTTTAATTTAGGCAGGTGGGACCAATTCTTCTGTCTTATTTTGGTATGGTATCATCATCCTGGTTCGTTCGGTCACTTGGCACTTCTTTGTACAAGCCAGTAGGTTCTTACATAGCACTTTTATACCAAAAGAAAGTGCGTTTTGAAAACAACCAACCTGCAGTTCCACCAGATATTGAGAACCAGATATCAACAACAGACTTGGCGGAAAAATCACAAACAGGATCTCTTTTCACTACCTGACATCAGTATGGCTAGCTGTACCCTAATTCAAACTTGTGACAAACCCAGACCGCTGCACCACTGTCTATTGTTGTTTTGGTGGGGGGGTTGGGTGTTGGATTTTGGGTCTTAGGGTCAATTATTATCAGTTTTTTATCAGTTAAAATTAAGTTCTTGGGTTTTGTTTACTCTTTTTAGTGTAAATCCTGTATATAAAACTTACAGGCTTAATTATGAACATACACCACTAAAGTACACACTAGTCCACAGGGGAAAAAAGACTATCTAATAAAAGAATATCTGGAAAAAGTAAGACCTGGAGACTATAAAAAGAAAGACCAAATGCAACCCAGGTTGAGCAAGGTATTCACTGACCTATAGCAGGCACCATGAGGGGTCTGCGCTGAGGATGAGGACCTCCCTGTACCGGCCTCCGTCCCGCATCCCGATCCATCCTTTTTGAAGATGATGGGTTACCTCCAACCTTACAGAAAAAAACAAACATTTCTTTACTTATGAATCACTGTTGAGCAATAACAAATATCTGCTAGACTGAAGCAGATCTCGGAACATTTCTTCATTATGTGTTTTATTGATTTGCTGGGGCAAAAGTACAGTTTACATTATTATTTCCTTAACAAAACATTCAAAGTAGAAGTTAAGTTCTGAACAAGCAGCACAGCATGCCACCATCCAAAGAAATTTAAGAAACAAAAATATCAACAAAAAATGATTGAAGACTCATCCAGTCAATAAAGAACCCAGACAATCTGTACATTTGCGTCAAACAATTGACATCATTTCAAAGCATCTTTACATCATTCAGAACCAACGGACCAAAAACTTGTGTTAAGTAAAAAAGACAAAGACGACAGTGACAACGAAAAACAGGAAGAAACCGTAAGTGGAACGAGACTCAGCAGGGACCACCATCCCCATTGTGACAATTCCACTTTTGGGAACTCATGAATGAGTTGGCGAAAGCTTAATAAAAAGGGAACATAAATGCTTGTCTCACACCAGCCAAAAGCACCTTGATGAACTCAAGGTCTTTTGGGCTAACATTTTGTGAACTGAGAAGTCAAACTTGGCAACTCTTGGCAAAATCCTGTAGCAGAATGTAGTTGAAGCACTGTTGGGTCATGCAACAAGACAAAGCACATAAACAGGTCCATGCCTTAAAGACTCAAAAGAAACTGTGAGGCGTTTGGAGTGGCCTAGTCCTGACTGTGGCCTGAACCATTTGAGTTCTTGAACAGGGATTCTTATTTGGTTCATGCACTTAGATGGGTTTGTTTATCTCTCTATTGATTATAGTAACTTGTATGTGACTAACAGTCCAGTCAAACTTTTGGACACACCGTCCCCTTCAATGTTTTATTCTTGATTTAATTCCTTTTCTACATTGTACACACATTCAGGGCTATTTAACTAAGAAAGTGAATGATTGAGTGCTGGGTCACATGACCTGGCCTTCACAATCACTGTACTAAATCCAGATGAGATCATTTGAGATGAGACCACAGAGTGAAGGCAAAGTAGTCAACACATGCTCGGCACATCTGGGAACTCATTCAAGACTGTTGGAAAACCCTTCCAGGTGGCTCCTCATGAAGCTGGTTGAGAGATTGGGAACCACTGGCAAAGCCAAGTGCAATGAGCAAAGCTGTCATCAAATCAGTATTAATGTACGATGTAGAAACAAAGTTGAATGAGAAAGTGTGCGCAAATATCTGACTGGTAATATCATATTTGACATCGTTTTTCTATAATAGCCTTACCGGTCGGTGATTAATCATCCACTATTATTTTTCCCCCAATTTATGAAAGTCCCTATAAAGTTTTGATTCCTTAGCTAGCAGAAACGATTCAGAAGATGCACTAGTTCTGGCCCTGTGTTAGTGCTGAAATGGCAATGGGCACCGGTACTGTTTCCTCTAGTATCTTGTCTTCACCTTAAGAGCACAGTGTGAATTGCGGCGGCGTCCCTCCTCGTGCTGCATTTCGGAGTACAGCTCCTCCTCGTCCTCCTCCATAATGTCGGATAAATCTGAACCTCGACTGCTTTCAGTCTGATAGTCTTCACTGTGACTGTAGTGAGACTAAGATAACGATACCACCATTTAGGACACAGATCACAACAACCAGTCACAACTAGTCTTAAACTAGAGCGTGATGGCGTACCTGCCTGCCGAGCTCTGAGCCCCTGAGGAATTCATCCACAGATGCTCCTCTTCGTCGAGACTGATAGCCCTCCTCATCCTCTTCCTCATCTGAGTTCTGAGAGTGAAAGCCCTGACTCCTCCTCTCCATCTATGCATGGAAAGATTCTTTCAGATCCTTGCCATCCCAAAGTTTTCTAAATCCTTTTATTCTCAGGGGTTCAGTAGAGCCCCGGCATTCACAACGTTACATTCCACAGGCACCCGTGTATGGTTAAAAAATGCTAATTTTGTTGTTTCATTGTAAGTCATCTGGTGTAAATCTCGTTTCATCTGTAAACAGTGTTTCCCTGACTTTGTTCTGTTGACAGTTGTATACAGTGTATCTTGTTCCACTCACTTTCTTCACAGCTAACAAGACACCAGACCGGCTTGTAACACTCTACTGATGTATGATGTATGACCGTCATTCATGCGTCATTCAAGTACAACAAATGTAGCTACATTTACATTAATATCAATGGTATAAAATTAGAGACTGGCATTTTCTAATAATATAGCATTCAAATTCATGAACAATTATATATTGATATTTTTTTAATTCAGGGCATAAAAGGCTCATTCCATGTTGTCCATCTTGATTTCTTGACTCTTTCTGTTAATGAGTTGCAACATTTCTTTTGTGTTTTTAATTGACGAATAATAACTTGGAGGTTGTGTGATTTCATGATTCTTAGATTCACTCTACCTGCTGCATGGCTTAAAAGTAAGTGAAATAAGTGCATCTTTTCTTGAGAAATTTAGGAACAAATAAACCTTTTCCAATAGAATTCGGGGTTTACACATTTTTATTCACAATCTGAATTATCCCGTACTCACCCGTCCACCCTCAGCGGCCACTCGTTGTGCTGCCTCGCGAGCGATAGCCTTGGCCATGTTGTCGGGTATGAGTGTCCCCCTCGGTTGAGGCAGTATCCTCTGCGGCGAAGGCGAGCGGCGGTTCAGGCAGGGTGGGGCCTCCAGGGTGTGCATGGCAGGGGGCATTCCTGATGAAGAACATGTGGACTCCCATGGCTGTGGTGGTCCAGTGGCCGGGTGGTGCATGGCCACCCCCTGCTCTTTGGTTTCAAGGTCTCTGGCACTTGGTGGTCTCTGAGGCTGAGGAAGGGACAGCTGGGGTATATGGGGTTGGGGCATGGGGATGGTGGGTTGGGGAATGGGAATGGTGAGTTGGGGAATGGGGATGGTGGGTTGGGGAATAGGGATGGTGGGTTGAGGTTGAGAGAATGGGTGAGTCGGGAGGGGCTGGAGTTGAGGCGGGGATGGTTGGGTGGGATGAGGTATAGGATGAGGTTGTAAATGTGAAGGGGGCTGATTTGGACAAATGGGAAGAGGTTGAAGGTGAAGTCCTGGGTCAGGCCCTGGGTGATGAGGGGGATGAATTGGTGGTGGTAGAGCAGGCTGAGGTGGGTGAGCTTGGGGCAGTGGGTGGAGTAGAGTAGGCTGGAGGTGGTGAGGGTGGTGATGGATTTGGGGTAGAGGCACGAGCAAATTGTTGGGAATGATGGCAACGTGTGAGTCCTGTGATTCCCCTTGTGCTGCTAAAGTCCTGACTACCACCTCTCGTGCCTCCAAACCCTGCAGTCGGCTGAGGTCCACGGTTGCATAGTCTGCCAGCGGGAACAAGACCTCTGCTATCTGAAAACATACGAACAGAATCAGTACACCAGGAGTTTCCGGATCTACAGACTTCAGGTGCTTCGTGCTGTCAAGTTGGGGTGAAGCTCTGGGGTCTCTGGGAAGATGGACAGCAGGAGACTTGACCAGATGTATATCAAATTGAACCTCAGGGGGACGACAAAACCTCACGTCTTGACTTTTAATGTTTGTACAGACCTCACCGAAACTGGTCTGGTCTCTTAGGTGTCTGAGGATTTTTTACAGAAACAAAAAACACCAACTTTTTATCAAGTAGGTATTTGATATTGTTCTACAGCAGAATTCATTAGTGTTGACTTGATTGATGGCTTTAGACTCTCAGAAGACACAGAGACTGGGAAAGACTTCTATAGATCGAAGCTCTTTACATCATCCTACGCACACTACCAAAATAATCTGTAGATGTCTTAAATCCTCTCGTGAAGGGACAGTGCTAGCCATAAAGTGTTACCTTATAAGGTAAAAAATCACTACCATGGCAAAGTAACTACTTTTCCAAGAAGGTTTTAATCACATCACACACACACTAAATGAATTGTGATCTAGTGCTCCCCAACCACAGAAAAGTCTACGTCACAGTCACCTGGTTAACAGCACTTCTCTGGAATGTGGATTTCAGATGTTTGTATTGACTGTGGTCGTTTTAGCTCTTACCTTCTGGCCCTTGGTGCACACTGCGTATCCAATGACATTGGCACCATTGGACGTTCCCATAGGTGTTAACAGAGGGGGTTTCCAGTGGACCTGTAGGATTCCAGGAGCCTGTCCACACTGGACCTTTACATCATTCGGGGGTAGAGGAGGACCTGCACCAACAGGTACAGTCAGTGTTTATAGGCTTGAGTGGTACATAGGAACAGAATCAACATGAATCTATTCACTAGGAGGATTCTTATAAGATTACTCGGATTTCACTAAAAAGAGGGGGCGCTAGCGCAATTTTTTTTAAACACAAAATTCGAATCTAGTCATTTTTATAGAGCCACTTCCACAGAATTATTGTTTGGCTAAATGAAAAAATATTACAAATACATTGATTTTCTTATTTGTTTTGTAACAAATAAAAATTGGTTCTCAGTATCATATCCATATATCTTCGAATATAGAAAATACTGACCTGCTGCTTGGGTACAGAACTCAACCACAGCCTCTTTCTTCTCCCTCTGCTCCAGTGGCATGTGCCAGGGCACCTGGTGCGGTTTGGCCAGGACCCTGACTTTATAGACAGTGGTGGCCTTCAGGTTAGTAAAGCGCAGTCTGTAGCAGCATGGCTTCACAACTGCATGTTCCACCTCGTCCAGGAATACCGTGTGGCCGTAGTTACTGTTACTGGGGAGCCAGGAGAGCTGGGCTGAGTCTCTCATGATGTTGTCCAACCGGAGCCCTGAAGGTGCCACTGTGACATTACGCCCTACTAACATGGTGCACCGTAGTTCATCTGACACGCCACGCTCACTTACACACTGCACCGACACGCGGTACGTACATGCCGCCAGGTCCAGCTTCTCCAGCAGGAGTTTAGTCCTGCTACTGAAGGGCACAGTGCCACGCACCTCGCCTTCCACCAGAACATTATAGCCGTTAATGTTGCCCCACCCGAGGGGTATGAGAGGCGGATCCCATGCAACAATGACGCTCCTCGCTAGCTGTTTTATCAGGTTGATCCTCCTGGGATAAGGCACGAGGTCATCAGACAACTCGTCGGTGTCCAGAGTCCCGGTCCCATTACTACAGGGTCCAAGAGGGTCCATATTCAGACTGTCCAAGGTCACACCGCCATCTAATGAGGTCAGGCTCAAACAACCGTGGTCCAGTGGAACCAGCTCATCTGATCCATCTAGCAGGGGTTTTTCCTTGTCCTGAACAAACTCCACAAAGTTTGAGGGAACCAGCCCACGCTGTCCATCCAGTAGTTCTCCTGGTAAAAAAGGGAAATTGTTTGTAGTGTTTTTAGGCCTGGTATGTGTGCCCAAATCAAACTCTGAAAAAATAATATAATCTGACACACATAGACTTTTCTATATACAGTCATGGACAAGGATGGTTGGACGGTACATCTCCTGCTCAAAATATTAAGCTCCGGAATTTAAAAAGCTAACTAGCACTAACGACTTCCAATTAACCCATTCTAATCCTGATTATATGAATGATGTAGTCTGTTTAATTCATAGAAATCATAGAAATAAACAAATCATTGTTTACCTTGGTAGAATCCATCATCGTCCATGTCTCCATAGACGTACAGATACTTCCCCGAGACGAGAGGCAGCTCAGCCTCTGGGTGTTCGTTTGGTCCATCATACGGATTATAACTGCACAGAGATTAAAAGTAATGACATGAGAGTTCAAATCCCACGGATATTTAGATACTTTTTAAGTTTAACACCTAGGTGTACCTGTATCGGGCAGTGCAGAGACGGACCTGTCCAGTATAGCGGGGTTTGGACCGAGGGGTTTTACTCACGTCATCATCCATCTGTGGGCAGAGAAATTTGTATGTTAAATATTACATGTTTATTTTAAAGAATAACCTCAAGCACAGCAGACCAAGGCGTACCTCTGTGGGGCGTGTTGGTAAAGGTCTCCGGGCTTGGGTCCCTGTAGAAGCTTTGGCACCAAAGCCCAGTGTATTGGGGGTGTCTCTGCTAACCTGCAGTGGCTGGAGGAGCTCAGAGATTAGCGAAGAACCTGCCAATCTCTCATCACCTGTATAACATTTACATAGCCGAACACTAACCAATCATCTCTAATCTATAACCTCTAACTAATCACCTCTAGCTTTTAATTATATTCATTAACCAATCACCTCACATCTTTAACTACTGTATATTCTCCAACTAATCACCTTCAACCTATAGTTTCATACCAATCACCTTCCACCCTTAACTTTAGTCGCCAACCAATCACCCCCTGCCCTGATCTAAATGTTGAGCTGTATTGGTCCAGGTGTGTATGGGTTCTCCTCCTCACCTGTCTGAGCGATGTTGTATAGGTGAGTGATGAGGTTACACAGTGATTTTAGGGGTCCTTCCGAATCTCTCGAGTAGGACTCAGAATCAAGAGCTAGAAATTCGTCCGTGTTTGATGTTGTATGGAATTTCTCTAACTCTTTATATAAAATATCACACAGAAGGCTCTGCACCTGCCATTTCTTCTCCAAATTATGAAGTTTAACCTGCAGAAATGCCAAAAAGACAACAAAATCAGTACAACTCTAAACTAAAGAGTTAGTATGGAAATGTATATCAAATAAAACATTGACTGGTTCCTTACACTTGATGAAAGTTTTGAAGTGGTTAAGGAGAAAGTTCTCACCTCTAACAGATGATTCTTTTCTTCATGGTGATTATTAGCGTGGACCCGAACCTACAATCAACACAATCGCAGAACAAACATCCTGTTTTATATTAAACCTGACCGAAAGCTAAAGTCAACAGAGATAAGCTTGGGTTCCTAATCGACGTTAGCCTGCCTAAATAAAACTCGTTTGGTCATCTTCTTGTTAGCACATAATACATTATTACATATGTAACCACATAAACCAAACAGAATCGATCAGATCCTAGAACCCATAATGCTGTGCCACCCACCATAAGATCCTTCCTACTGAGACCCAGTAGAGCAAAAGCTGCAGTAGAGATGTTCATGTGTGTACCTGGTGCAGCAGTTGGATCTCCTGCTGGATGGAGTGGAGGGTCTCCAAGGCATGGTCATACTCGGTCTGCAGCTGCTGCCGTCGTCCTGCGGCGTCACGCATGCACTAATCCAAAAAACAAATTCTCAGAGACATGAGTTGGGGTTACGTTCCACAAACACACACACACACACACACACACATAAACACACACCCTCGTTTTGCTCAGTGGCATAAATCCTGAAATATCCACCGCTGTTTGAGATGGATGCTTTAGCCTCGTTTTTACCAACAGAGAGTGTTTTGAAAAAATGCTTATTTTGTATTTATTAACACAAAAATGTTTCTATGTGAGTGTTACTGGCTTTTGCTCATGATAATTCTCAAAACAAGATCAAACTGGCTCAAAAATATAAATACTATATTGACAACAAAGTTAGTAAAATTCTGATTTAGCTAATAGAAGTTTATTGGTGTTATGACCCCTCACTAGGGGGCAACCCGGAGTAATGAAATAATGACATGAATTTTTGTTTGGTTACCAATTCCTCTTTCTTTTTTAAATCACTTGGCGCTTACAGGAAGCTCTATGTTCTGTTCATGACATCACATCAGATGTTGGTGAGGTTGGTCGTACCTTCAGGACCTGCTGAAGTTTCGCCAGTTTGTTTAGGAGCTTTGCTTGCTCCTGCCAGACCCACTCGCTCTCTCGTCTCACGCCTCCCAACGTCCGTCTGAGCTTCTCATAGTCTGACTTAACCTCCTGAAAGAGAAATGACCAAACATCTTACACACCACTGCTTTCATATACAGACGCCAACAACGTCTAGAACTGACAGAACACATAAAGAACACTGATGCAGTACACTACATTTTGTTTTTGATTACCAGCACGTCAGGAAGGATACCATGCCCACGAAGTAAACAAAGAGTTTTAGCATTTGCTCAAATTATGTTACTTAAAGTATACTGACAAATCAAGAAACACTAGAATAAGAGTTTTGTAAATGATAATTATGCCATGAATACGGTTAATAAGTTCTGTACATGGCCTGTAAAGAGTAAATAATACTTATGGGGGTGTTCTGTAAAGTGTTGTATGTTCTGTAGGGAGTAAATAAGGCCTATAAAGGGTAAATATGGCTTGTAGAGGGTATGTAGTTGTGGGTAAATTAGATGTATGGAAGGTTTATTTCAGACTGGGCTTTGCATCAGAAGAATCTTCCGGATTAAATTTTCAGTACAGCGAATGTAAGCAGAATCGGTGCAGAAGATCATAAATCATTCTCTTATTGTATTTCATTTTCTGCTCTAACGACGCTCTGCTCATTATAATTCAGCCCCGTCTTTATTTCACCCAGTCCTGCACTAGAGTTAGAGACCCGGGGTTTTCGTTTTTTGGTTCTTTGGTTTTGAGGTCCTCAACTCTAAAAAGCTGCTTTGTGAACATTATTGTAAATATACTATACAAATTGTGCAATTGATTTGATACAAATTTGTACAAAAATTGTACAAACAAATACAATTACAATTGACTTGACTATTTTCTCAAAAGGTTTGACTTAGTCTTAAACTTAAACTTAGTCTTAAAGTCTTAAGACCTTTCCTGATGCCCAAAGGTTTTGAGAACGTTCCTAACTTGCAACAAAGCTTGTGACTTTTGCTAATTAGTAAAAAGTCTTAAGTCTCCTCTCAACATGTCAAAAAGTCTTAAGACCTCTTTTAAAAAAAGATTTTTAAAGATGCTAAAGACCTCCATTCGACCGCGATAATACACAATCTCATGCTACTGCTCTGAATGGTATTTACATGCCCACTATTGCATCACTTTGGACCGGTTTCATCAAACCTGTCTGAGAAAATGGAAGCTCAGGTTGAAATCTCTCATCGATCTGGGCGTGGCGGCCAAGAGAATGATGGGTCTGATCTCAAAGAGCTCACTAACCATGTGCCAGTCTATGACGGAGTATCTCTCATTGCGCTACGTAATTAGACAGACGGGTTTTCCACCCACAGTGGGTGGGGGGGGGTTGGGGCAGATGGTTTCTTTTTGCTGAGGATTACAACAAGACTGGGCCGAGATGTGCCAAGGCTTGCTGGCACAGAACTCCACAGAAACTGACACCATTTATTCCAGGCTGGCACTATCAGTAGCACCGTGGTGGAGTGTGAACCCTCTGGAGTCTGGAGCCAGATCTGGTGACGGTTTTCATCCTCTCCTCTGGATGCCATACTTGGTATTTTATGGAACCTTCTTTGTATGGCTGACCGCAATTAATCGATTATTCGTTGGTCGACCGAAAAATTTACTAGTCGGCCAAATTCCATTGGTCGATTAG
>JAOUQU010365394.1:0-12394 GCA_028566735.1 Ammoglanis amapaensis
TGTACCATGCGGCAGACACCTGTTCAGGTGTTTAGTGTACCGTATTTGCCCAGTGTGTGTCTTTCTAAATAAAATTAAGCACTGGTAAAATTTGATAATGGACAAAACGTTGTGAATTGGTAAGTGTGAAAGTCAAACCAACCAGCAATAAAATAAAACAATATTTTTTTAATATTCGTGGTCGCGACCATGAAAGTTGATCCACATGAATAATAATAATAATAATATTAATAATAATATTATTATTAATAATAATGTGTTGTAGTTGCACCAGGGCTGCAGGCAAGTTTTTTTTATCTCACTAATAATCTTTAAATCTGTGTTTGCATCTTAAGCACTGTCGCTGAAATGCAATCAATGCCTACCATCAGCCAGCGGTACCTCCTGCTCATCAGTCACCCAGCAAGATTGTATAGAAACCCAATGTGCCTCTTTGACAACGTCTGTGTCCTCAAGTAAGTATACCATATAAGCCATATTTGTTACACAATTAACTACAAGTCTGTTCATTTTAATGAGATGTTCTGTGAGAAATATATGAACAAACGGAGAACAGGTGAATGTAGGTGGTGATAAGACCTGAATCCTTGAACACGTTATTCAGCTTTTACCAGTTTCACTGACATAAATCGGTAAACTGAAGAAGTTGAGATATGTACCTGCATTTAATGAGAAGAAACTAATTTCCAGTCCCGTTCCTACATTTCCGTTTACCTTTAAAATTTGCCCCGTTTAAAAAACAACAACATATGTTCCATATAAAAAAACTATCAGGACTTCAGTCTCACCCTGAAGTTTAATTCGGCATAAATTAGATTTTTTTACACGTTTAGGAAACTGATCCGTGCAGTAAAATACACATTTACACACACTAGTAACCACACACTAGGGGCAGCATTGAGCGCACCTGTACAGTGTTCTAGTCAGCCCTAGCTATGGCACCTGGGGAGCAAATGATAAATATAGATATGTCACAAACTTATTTTGATTTGATTACATTTTAACTCACATTTGCAATTTGCTATTAGAATTTGATTCTGAATGTGGGTTTCATTGTGGTGTTTTCCATGTGTTCTTTCCAGTGGGCTCTAAGACAGATATTAATATGCAGACTTGTGGAACAGCGGACGCGTGTGCAATCCAAAGTCTTAACTTTGGATTAGTAAAAGTCACCAACAACGCCCAATGCTGTGGCACTGACCTGTGCAACACTGCCACCGTACCAGGTAAACATTTTCCTATCACCATTGAAACACCTTCTCTATTCCTACTTCTTTTCTTTCACATATTTAAAAAGAAACATTGGCAGCTGATTTTTCTGTACCCTTTTTATACACACTTGAAAGGAAGAGTCTGGTATTTAAATAAGTTCTCCACATGCAAGCCCACCATGTGTTTACATCACAAGCCACACCCATATTACATCCAACCTTAAACCTATCTTAATCTTGACTTAAACTTAAACGTATTTGTGCATCTCAGTACATGACCCAGAGAACTAATTCTGTTAGATTTTTAATGCTGGAAATCACTGAATATAATGCATATTTTGTCTTAAATTATCCTAATTAAATAGCTTTAATAAAATGTAGTATATTACAACTGATTCACGTTGTATTTTTCTTTTTTTTCAGCTCTTACACAGTCAGCCAACGGGAAAATGTGTTACACATGTGATGCTAGTGACTGCTCGAAAACTGTAAACTGTGAAGGGATTGAAGATCGATGCATCACTGCTACAGGTGCATATTCCTCATTTAAACATGCCAACACTGCTGTTTAATCATTAATGTCCCGATGTATAGCTTAAGATGGTTTAGATGTTCTGCAGAATAGTGGGTCGAGCTTTGGGTCCAAAACCTTAATCCTATACAAGGCCCTTGAACGTCTGACTTCTGCGCTGTGATCCAAGCTTCATTACATTTAGCAGAAGCTTTCATCCAAAAAGACTAGCAAATACAGTATAAAAAGCAAAAAGCACACAAAAGTAGAGCCCCACAGGATACAACAATGCAAAACATTGAGCAGGAACTATAGACCTTGATAGGCTTAGATGCAGAATAGAGGAGGTGTTGGGAGTATTTAAGATTAAAACAGGTTTTAGAAAAGGTGATAAAAGATGTGTTAGGTGGGATGTTACATGTCAGTCTTCATGTACTTCTTGAAAGTAGTTGCTCATGTTCTGGTAACAATAGGCTGCATGTTCCACCATCAGGGGATGAGGAATGAGAACAGCCTGCATAAATAAACTTCCAAACACACTTGGATATCAGATTAACACTGTTTACCTGTATGCACGACAAATAAAGTGTCCTGATTACAGTAAAAATATTGCTAGTTAACTTAACAGTGATTGGAAAATGCTCATACACAACAGCTAAATATCATTTTCTTTCAGTTGAACAAGGTGGCAACAAAATCTCCATGAAAGGCTGTGTAAGCAAGAACATTTGTGATGCTGCTGGTGCTGCTGGAGCATCTTCTCAGCAGGGCCTCGCTTTGACCAAGATGACCTGTTGTACCGGGAACCTGTGTAACGGAGCTGAGATCTTTACTCTGAGTTTCCTCATCATGTTGGTTCCTCTGCTCTCCTCCATCCTCCTCCAATGAGTTCTCCACCCATGAGGCAGTTTTATTTGGAGTTTGATCTGGAGAATAAATTTCGAGTAAAAGTATTTTCATCAGAAAAGTGGATTAGTTTTAGGTTTAATCGTTTTTATATACAGTGGAACCCCAGTTAACGACCACAATCCGTTCCGAAAGGTCAGTCGGTATCCAAAATGTTCACTATCTGAAACACATTTCTCCATAAGAAATAAAGGAAATACAATTAATTCGTTCCGAGCCCCGATTACCTCGTTAATATATGAAAGTTACACGATATACAAGAATGTTTTTAAAATAAGAAGAGTTATAATACAGTACACATGGTGTTAAATCAACATAAACAGACATTTACATATAAGAAAACATTTAGTAAACAAGAAGAGAAATGTACCGTTTTGAATCACTGAATTATAAGAATATATAAAGATAAAGAGAACCGATTGTAACTGTATTAAGTGTGAATGACGTCTGAGATGTTGGTCACGTGATGATGACGTCGCAGATGTAGTGACATTTGCTATCCGAAATGTTGATTGTTATCCGGAGAAAATTTTTAGCGAAATGTTTGGTCGTTATCTGAATTGGACGCTATCAGGGGCGTTCGTTAACTGAGGTTCCACTGTACATATATGTATAATTTTTTTTTTACTGTCTGTATATCTGGCATAACGTTTAACGGTTTCACTGTTCTTGTCATTAATAGTTTTGATGCTGCAATAGTCAGAGACACTGAAATAAACAGCAGCACGTAATGAGTATCAAATAAAAAGTCGTTTGCTTTTGGTTGTGGTTTTTGAAATAAAGTCATGGAGGAGTGAAGACGTTTGAGCTTTGGGTCGTCATTTCTCTACAACAACGATATGAAAGTATTTTACTGTACAAAAGTTTTACTTGAAGTAAAATAAGACCCTGACTGGAAGAGATTGTCAAATTCGACCTTTAAATTCGACCTTCTACATCCGGGTCTCGCAGGAAAAGTAATAGAGCATTTGGTGTCGCTGAAGAAACGATTAGCCACTAGGTGGCGGTAATGTACCTGTAATTGGTCTGCCAAGCCTTTCTAGTGAATGTAATCAACATTATTTAAACTGCAGTCGGTTAATAAAAAGATGAGATTGTCTGAATTAATCACATTTATTTCATGCTTGGCTGAAACTAAAGTGAAATGTTGGTCTCGCTGAAAAGCAGAATATATTTTAAAAAAGGAGAATAACATCGGTCTGTAACAACATCTTTGCTAAAAACGAACAAACAAAAGAATCTGTGCTCAAGTAATCAAGATATAACAGATCAATCAAATGAGACATCCTCGGGAAAAATTGTGACCCGCGCTAGTTAAAATGGACAGGAAAGCAACCAAAGAACTGTTGTGTCATGTAATAAAGAACAGATCAACAATGCTTAGAGGAAAGCAGCCCATCAGTCACGGTAAAGTTACAGAACCATCTCCAAAAGCTTCCAGCTTCATCCATCCATGGTAAAGTAAATCATTTACTAATGGCAGCATCACCGCAACTCTGCCCCGAAGTGGACGGTCATCAAAACTTACACCAAGAAGAACCAGAAAAATAAAAATGCAGGTAAAGGCCAACCCACGCATCTCCTCCAGAGAGTTTCAGACCTCTGTGTCAGCATCTGGGATAAATGTACATACATCTACAATCAGGTGAAATATCGATAGGCATGGCGATCATGGGAAAGGTGCTAGAAGGAAGTCTCTGTCCTGAGACCCTAGAGAATGGACTTCCTGAAAACCTCCGACTTTGTCCAAGTGCTTTCTGGAAAAGTTTAAACAGGCAACTTTGTTCTTTCCTGCGAGCAGCAAGAACAAAGTTCTTTGATGAGAAACTAAGAAACTTTTGATATCATTGTTGACTACTTGTTCCAATTATTTCTGTTTCCAGTTGACTGTTTGCCAGTAGATATTCATGACCTGATAAGTTCATTAGGCCCGGGTATTTTAACAACAAATCAGGGCATTTTAAGACTTAAAGTGACGGATTGTATTAAAACTATGAGCTAGGAAGATCAGACTTTATAACTTCTCCTTTGTACATCTTCATTAGTGATCTAATCTACTACTGTAATAATGATTCTGTATTCCAAAAGGGAAGTAACGTGTCTCGTGTTAAGCTTTTTTCTCCCTCCTATTGAAACCAAGAATAAGGAAACTTGATGTGTAACTTATTGTACTAAAGCAGTTAGAAAAACTGACTTTAAATGCGGTTCTGTAACACAACATAATATAATAAACAGAAATAATTCATGATCTGGACCACATTTCCTCATCTAATGTGGAAATACATTCAGTATGAAAGAATGCAGTGTGCACACAGTGGCTTAGCACTGTCGCCTCATAGTAAGTCTTGGGTTCGATTCCCGGGTTATGTGATCCATGGCTTTTTGTGTGGAGTTTGCATGTTCTCCTCTGTCTGCATGGGTTTCCTCCAGGTACTTCGGTTTTCCCTCACAGTCCAAAGACATACAGTCAGATTAATTGTAAATACTGAAAGTGTCCTGTGTGTATATATGTGTGTGCATCTGTGTCCTGCAACAGATTGGTGACCTGTTCAGGTGTTTAGTGTATTCACCTGTGTGTGACCCTAAGCAGGATTAAGTGCTGGTAAATTTAGCCAATGAATGACTGGATGTGGTGCAGTGGTGGTTTTGGGACACTTGAGATCTTGGTTCGAATCTCACTCCCCCTCTTCCTTAAGCCACTCGCTCAAGTTGTCGGCAAAATACTGTGTGTGTGTGTGTGTGTGTGTGTGTGTGTGTGTGTGTGTGATATTTAAGCTTTATATCAGTAGACCATTATTTTAAGTGAATTTTATATCTATTTTAAAGGGAAAAAGAAAGATATATATTTTCTTTGGATTATCTTTAGATTCAGTCTTTTCTTTATCCACGATGCAGTGATACGTTTGTAAAAGGCAGAAAAGACCCAACAACAATGTACTTAATATTCAGTGTTCTGTTTGTGATACGTTGATTTTAAAAAGAAAACAGGAATCCTGTGAACTTGGAGTTTGTGTTCAATATTTTTTATATATATATATTTTTACGACAATCAACTTCTTTAATAATGTTAAAGATGTGAAAGTGTGTCACTGACCACTAAGAATGAGGTGGGAAATTGTTCATCAGTCCCTCCCACAAATATCTTTGATATAAAACAATCCAAAGATAAACTTCATCATCCATTCATCCATCATCATCTACAGCTTCAGGTTCTTCACTTCTCCACTCCATCAATAATGAGGGCACAGGTGGCACTGCTGCTCTTTTGCATGTTCTTTATTACAGGTAAGAACTGTCATGCATCGTGGGAGCAGTTTAATGTTTTAATTACCATTACTGAATTACATCACTTTAGCACTTTAAACCACTACAGTTTTAGTTATCAATTACAATATGAATAATTATCAACAATCACCATAGATTATCACTAAAAGCATCTACAATTATTTCTTCTTCAAATACACATTTTCTCTTCTCTGTTATAGAGTCTGTCAGCGATCTACAATGTTACATCTGTAATGAAAATACCTGTTCTGCAGAACTATGTACCAGAGGTGAAGAATACTGCTCAGGTAAACACGATATTAGAACAGAATAAGTGTGATATAAAGTGTACTCAAGAGTAAAGTGTTAGTGTTATGTGCTTAGTTATTAGAAAGTTAGTAGTGTTACCATCGACTTAAAAACACATGTCTAAGTAAGTAACTAAGTACATCTAAATGATTTGTTTGGAGATAAATCTGAACTATTATTTGATTGCAAGGGAACTATAGTTCAGACACAATAAAGAAAACCACCAAAAGCAAGTTTATGAGTTGGAAGTCACTGAAACACAAATATTACTGTCACTCACATTGGGGTGATAGATTACATTTAAAAGTCAAATTAAACAACACTGAGCCTACTGTTAATAATTTTGGCAATATTGTGCAAAAAGCCTGATTCAGTAAATTAAGCTCATAGAAAACAAATGCAAATATTAATACTATACTACTCCTTCAACTACTACTATTACTACTAATAATAAAATAAATAATAGATTGTCATAAGTACTTTTATAGAGATATGACATGTACATTATTTTTGTTTGCTGGGTGAATGTGTTACTCCTGTGATAAAACCGACTACTTGAAAACAATGTAGGGAGAATGAAAATTATGACATCATTTCTACATGTAAAAGTCACTTTATATTAACTGTGAGTAAAAATATTATGAATACAATATTATTATAAAATGTCATGATAATTTTCATCTTCAGTGTATATCTTGGATCCAGCATATTTTCATAAATACAAACATACATAAAATAACTTTCGGTCAGATTTTAAGAACTTTTGCATAAAAATGATCAAAATAACTTTTTCTTTCAGTTGTGCAATCTGACAAAAAAAAATTTCATGAAAGGCTGTGCAAGCAAGGAGACGTGTGATGCAAACTTGTATTTACAACAGCACGCAGGAACATCTCAGCAAAGGCCGGCACGATCACTTCCGCAGGAGCTCACAGGATCATCTCAGCAGGGGTCGGCAGGATCACTTCCGCAGGAGCTCACAGGATCATCTCAGCAGGGACCGGCAGGATCACTTCTGCAGGAGCTCACAGGATCATCTCAGCAGGGACCGGCAGGATCACTTCCGCAGGAGCTCACAGGATCATCTCAGCAGGGGTCGGCAGGATCACTTCTGCAGGAGCTCACAGGATCATCTCAGCAGGGGTCGGCAGGATCACTTCCACAGGAGCTCACAGGATCATCTCAGCAGGGGTCGGCACGATCAATTTCACAGATGCTGGCAGGATCACTTCAGCAGGGCATTGCGATGACCTGTTGTGCCGGGAACCTGTGTAACGGAGCTTCTTTACTCTGAGTTTCCTCATCATGCTGGTTCCTCTGTTCTCCTCCATCCTCCTCCAATGAGTTCTCCACCCATGAGGCAGTTTTATTTGGAGTTTGATCTACAGAATTAACTTATGAGTTTAAAAGATTTTAAAAAAGATTAAAAATGGTTTTTGGCTTAAGATTTTGCTATTCTTGTCATGTATTGTTTTGAGACTGCAATAGTGAGAAATATTGCAGCAGCACGTAATTATAATCAAATAAAAAAAATCTCTGAAAGTAATTGTGACGTCATGGCAGATTTCTTTCAGAAACAGCACTGATGGGCATCTTCAAAACTACTTTGTATTTGAATGAATAAATTAACAATATAACACAACAATGTGTGAGAATTGTTTGATAAATATCCTCTGGTATTTTTAATTAAGATCCTTAAAGTAATTTAATTATTATTAAAAAATTAAAATAATTTAGTAAACAGGTTAATGTCAACTACTGTTGGGCTAATTGCCAATGTTTTATGGTGAAAAACACAAAACAAATCATAGAAGACAAAACTCACATATTAATATACTATAACATTTATTTATCGTCTCCTTGAGGTAAAGATTAATGCTGGTGTGCTGGCTAAAAGTTTGTCTGCTACAAATTTTCATGACCAAACTATAAGGAGGATGCAGCACCATCATTATAGTCAGGAGTTTTAACATCCTGGCATCTGTCTGCAGTTTTATTATTTCATTATTTGGTCTCTTTTTTATGTTTTTACTTTAATATTGAGCCGTTTATATGAATCTTTTGCCAAACATTGAACGCTTATCTTGGCCACCATCAGTCAGTGAAGTTTCATTGTCATTTCAGTTACATACAAGTAAATATTGTAGTGAAACATTTGTTCCTCCAAGATCACGGTGAACACAAGTTCAAAACAATGTAATAAAAGGTGCAGTTACACAACAGTACAAAAAAAATACAAAACACAGCCTATATTAATTTACTTATTTATTCATTGAGCGTTTTAATGTCATGTTTGAAACCCTGGATCACATCCATGACAAGAAACGTTCATTTATTCATCACACAAGTTTCAAACAATACACGAGTCACATCAAACATACTCGTGGACAATTTGGTCTCTTCAGTTTGCCTAACCTGCATGTTTTTGGACTGTGGGAGGAAATTTAAAAAAAACCTCGAGGAAACTCATGCGGACATGGGGAGAACGTGCAAATTCTGTACAGAAAGCTACCAGGACGACCAGGGAATCAAACCTGGGACTTCTTTCTATGAGACAACGGTGCCGCCGTGCCACCCTAAATAAATATTATAATAAGTCTTATAATAAATACAAAATAAATTCTAATTAAACAATTCTGAACAATTTGAAACTTTTAACAGGTTATTATCACAAGTAAATGAGCTTTTACTCGACTTCGCTATTTGGCGACCTCGTGTGGCGGCTTATCGTGATACACCTGCACGTCATGCAGTCTCTTTTATAATCAATTAATTTAATTGCAGTGTCTCGTCTGCTGATGTAACTTTAATTTAGGAAATCAGTATATAACAATTCTACACCAGTCTATAATAAAAGTTAAAATAAATTAGAACATGTTTGTGACTTTTACTCTCCTGTAAGGTAGAAAACAAAAACCAGATTAGCACCGGTATAATGTAAAGTAATAATAAATAATGTTAATGGTAGTGGAGACGTTACAAATGAAGTGATGAATCATCTGCTGCTGATGTGGTGGTATCGAGGGGCCTCCAAATGAAATTCTGTTTAGGGCCCCATAAAGGCTTGGGCCGGCCCTGAATGATACCGCCTCCAACACCACATGACCTGGTGCATAATAATCAAATCATTTTTTGTTATCGGTCCCCTCCCATCTTTAAAGATCAGCTTCATCACCTGCTGCATCACTTTCATCTTCAGTTCCTTCAATCAACGTGTCAACAATGAAGTCGCATGTTGGACTGCTGCTCATTTGCATGTTCTTTACTGAAGGTAAGAACTCACACACATTATTTTATCATTTTCACAGTGGTTGTAGTTTCACTGTGCACACGAACATAACAAACATTACGTAAGTTCTTAAAACTCAGAACATCAAAGTGATTCTGTTTTTTATTTTTCAGCGCTTGCATTGAAATGTTCTCAGTGTTTACCAACACTCGATGGAATGTGTTCTTCAACTACAGTGGTCAGTTGTCCAAATGTCTGCTCGGTTACAAATATGTCTGTGAACATTTGTAAGTACACCATTAAGTTTTACTACTACTTAACGCTTATTTACGTTCACCATGGGACAGACACTGGAATACGGTGAATACACCGACTTTATATCTAATTCAGTAACCAAATGTATAATATATATTTATATGTATCATTTGAAAGACAAAAAGTCATCTCGCCATCCTCAACATTTTGAAATTATATTTGCATTTTACTTTGTGGCATTGCCACCAGTTATAATATTATTATTATTACTACCTTTTACCCAAAATACATATTACATTATTATTATTATTATTATTATTTTTATTATTATTATTACAATGTTACCGTTCAATAACAAATACGGTTTGTGATTTTGATGAACTACTGCTGACAAATGAGATTGTTCATGTTTGATAATTGAGGCATTTTGTTAAATCTAATACTTAAGAAACATCAACACACACTTTGGTTTAAGATATTGACAAAGGTTTGGACTTTATTGTGACCTCAAACTTAATATTAATTCTCTTTTCTTCCTAAATCAAACTGAAACTTGGACTCTGCAGACAATTCATTAGTTTGAGGAACTTTATAATTGACGTATGACTTTCAGTTGCTGATAATAAAATGAGAGATTCTAATACTTCATGCTTCAGAAGATTCCGTGACGACTTATATGCATGCATGCTATATAGAAATCATATCTGCATGTCGGTTTCTGGCGGATCCTGTCTGAGAGCTCAGAGGCCACACAGATTTGACTGTGGTCTCCAGGCCTGACCAAGGTTCCCGGATTCTTCTCACGATATTGTTGAATCAAATGATTTAATAATTTGGCTTCGAGCCTTTAATAAATACTTTTATATCTAATCAGGAATCCCATCACCTCATTACCAAGTAACATGGTTATGTTGGAAATGTTATAACTTGAACTATCTATTTTATTTATTCTATAATTCTGATCCAGATCCAGATTACTCACTAATGTGATTTTCTGTGCAGATGGTCTTCAGAGGGATTTTGTTCTACAGACCTGTGGGATGCCAGAGTTGTGTTTACAAGGGAGTTTAAACCTTGGATTACTAAGGTTCTCCATCAATGCTAAATGCTGCTTTTCTGACTTCTGCAACAATGGAACCTTGCCAGGTAAAAATCATACGGACACGATAACAGCATCTTCTTTATTAGAAATAAAATAAAATGTGTTTGCTTAATTCCTAACTAAGTTCCTTCTGTGACTACATACGAAGGCTGTGGGGGGGTGTTCAAAAACATAGTAGGCTGTCTCACCGCCTTGCCGTCTACCTAGTGAGGGTTCTAGTGACGCTTTATAAGACTGATAGAGAAATAGAGACTTAATAAGGTTATGTTAACATGCTGTTTCGCTACGATGCTACTGCTGCTGGAGACGATGTGACAGCATTTCAATTAACGTCGAACAAAATGCTCGAACTTTTAAATAAATCCACTTGTTCACCTTTATGTATATTAAACATCTGTAAGAATTCTGTGTATCTATACTTATTATTATTTTGCTTGAAATATATCATTTCATTTCAGATGTTTCATGACCAGTTGCAGCTTGTTTAAGTGAAATAAATAAAAGTTCTAAAACATCGGTGTTGTACTGTTACTGTAGTATTAGGAACAGCAATTTTAATAACTATAACAATAGAATAAAATGTGTTAAATCTACATTTCAGTCATTAAGCACATTTAACCTTCACGTCTATTATGAAGTGACGAACTTAAAATACAGTTGAGTAAAAGTAAGAATAAGAATAAGTAAAAAGCTGAATAACAAGTTTAAATAACAAATAAATTTTAAAGAGAAGTAACAAGTAACTATAATTACTTTTTAAAAGCAACGTCCTCAACACTGTACATGAAACACCTCTTACATTCAGCCGAATATCTTTACCTATTGTGATCATGTCTGATCATTTATGAATTAGATTTCTGTTGCTATAAATAAATTACATCTTTGCTTTAGCATATAAGCTTTATAAAGATTTTACTTTCTTCTCTTCAGCACCAACATCCAACGGGAAAATGTGTTACACATGTGATTCCAATGACTGCACAAAGACGATAAACTGTGTGGGAAACGAAGATGTCTGCATCACCGCTGGAGGTAAACATGTCCTATATGTCTTATAATGTGTCCCGGGCCGAATCAAAGTGTGTCAACTGGCCTGATAGCAACATGTGTAGATAACATGATGTAATTTTAAAAGGATTATCTTCTCTTATCTTATGTGCTGGATTTCTGTTCAGCTGCTGTAGCTTATGGTCACGAATTTTACATGATAGAGTCACATCACTAATTATAGTGACTGAACTTCACTCAGAGGACAGACTTACTTCTGCTTCTCTTAAAATGATATAGCATCATGTACCGCACTGACTAGCGGCTGTACGAATGTTGAGATTGGAAATGTTATTAATACTAAATTGTACCTCGTTGTAAATCCAGAACACACACACAGTATTTGAACATGGCCGGGTATAAAAATGTGTGTTATGTGTGTAAAATGTCACATTCAAATGTTATTCATAACATGCTAATAAGGTCCCGGTTGAAAGCTTTTAGCAATTGTATATCATTTTATCTTAGTATTCTCTCCTTAGATCAGGGGTCACCAACGTGGTGCCCGCGGGCACCAGGTCGCCCGCGAGGACCTCATGAGTCACCCGCGGGCCTGTTCT
>JAOUQU010365504.1:0-12394 GCA_028566735.1 Ammoglanis amapaensis
TTACAGCATGATTGGCACACAATATCCTGCACTACTGGTTGCTATTCTTATAACATTCCGGCTGGGTATGTGAGATCTAAAAAAAAAAAAAAGGTTGGGTGACCCTGACGTGACCCTAGTGGGGCGTTGTGTTTGATGACCATATCGAATGAAGAAAAGTAAATAGCAGTTCATTTTCCAAGGACATGACTGGGAAAGATGGAGTTCTTTCGGTACTCAGAGTGAGGGCTTTGGTATCTATGTTTATATAAAAGAAGAATCAATTTGGGTATAAATTTATCCTTGTAGATCACATCCACCCATAAAATGCTGATCCCCCCCCCCACCCCTTGCAACATGTTACTCAGCTAGAAATGTCCCACATTGGTTGGAAGAGCATGACCAAGTTCTAAAGCATCTATGGGATCACCTCGATCATTGTGTTTGCTCTCAAACAAACCCTTCAGTAGTTGTCAGATGCACTACAGTCAGCATGGCTCAGATACAGTGCATGCGACGACCTACTAGGACCTTATTGAGTCACATAAAGCTGTCTAGCTGCAGTTTGGGCTGCACGAGGCATTTACTCATTAGATATTAGCTGGTAGTCTTGTCAATATCTATTATATTTTGTTTAGTTTTGGCTCCAAAGCTCAAGGATTTAACATCAGATGGTAAAATGTATTCAAACGTTATATCTGGTTGTGTGATGGTTAGGCATTGGTCGTGTAACAACTCCCTATTAATAAATCATGGTAAAACCCTGACAGTCTCATTGAAGCAGACGAAAGCTTCAAACGATTGGTTTGATTTACATAAACGATGCCGGATTCTTGTCCGAGTCAAACACTTGATATCAACCTGTAGGTGTTCAATAACTAATCTAGTCCAAATGCTAATGTGAACGCATCAATCTGGGAAGTCTAAATAATCTGATGTTTAATGCGAGTCTCGTGGTACTGTCTGTCTAGCCCATCTAACGGAAGGAACACGTTCCAGCAGAAAATAATTACAAACAGATGCTAATACAGCACTAGCCAATGGTAATTGCCGCCTGAATGTAAAAGACTGCGTTTCAAAACAGACTTTATCAAGACATCGCGTCATTGAGAAATGATAAATTACCACACAGAAAAGATGAACTGTTTATCCATGCTAATGCCACTGGCATTGAACAAGAAAAGCATAATAAGTTTTTTTTTTGTTCTTGTTTCTTTGTTTTTTTTTTAAACCATGAATATAAACCCTGATGCTAATAAACTTCATTTACACTAGTACATGCTTTGCCCTACGGCTTAAACTGCCTCCTTTTGCTGTCACTTTTCAAACAGATATTGATTTAAGAGTCTCCTGAGGAAACCGAGATTAATAAACGATTTAAAAGAAGACACGGGTCGTCTTTGGAGAAGGAGAATCCTGTTTGCACATCAAGTGAAATAGATTTTTTAAACCTGTATACTCGCTTACTGGGACGATATTGTCTCCTGTTCAAAGTAGTGTAACATTGTTATACTTTTATTAGTATGTTTTACCTCAGTACTATTCTAAATAAATGTATGTTAGCAATACAACCACAAAACAACAATAATGACGACCACAAAACAAATCAATCGGAAAGAAATGTTGCTGGCTGTAGCACCGCCACCTTAGGGATGTTTATCACAGCAGATAGATGGACTGGTTGTTTTATCCAAGCTAAGCAAAACAGCCAGGATCTGTATTGACCGGCTGCCCTTGTAGAAAGTAGTTATCACTGCCCATCTGTGTGGATGTAAATAAATGCTTCTGTCCATGCACCCCACCAGACCTGGGACCAAAAATCCGACATCGAAAGTAACTAACTACAGTTGCAGTTTTTTTCACCACTGTGCTTTTACACACTTAAGAATTATTCTACTGCATTAAACACAATTCGTGTAGCGAAACACACACTAGGGGGCAGCACCGAGCAGCCCTAACCACTGCACCCTGGGAAGCAGTTAGGGCTCCGGCACCTCGCTCAATTGCACTTTTATAGTGACCTGTCGACTCTCGGAATAATACAGTCTACTTTCTGATCACAAGGCACCACGTCCCATTGGCCTGTATTTGGGACAGTGTAGCCTAGTGGGTAGAGCGTTGGGCTGGGAACCCAAAGGTTGGGGGTTCAAGTCCAGGCTCTGCTACACAACCACTGATGGGTCCTTGAGCGAGACCCTTAAACCTGTCTGATCCAGGGGGCGCCATATTGCGGCTGATCCAGCGCTCTGGCCCCCAACTTCCAGACAAGTTGGGATATTCGAAGGGAAACAATTTGTTGTACTGTACATCTGTATATGTGTAATGACAAATAAAATTTGAAATTTGTATTGTTTTAAAAGTAGACATTACTACCTGTAATTTAACTTTTTATGTTAACAAGATAATGTTTCGTATTTTTTTTAATAAAGCAGTTAAATCACCATCTCATGCAATATATTTAATATATTAAAATGTACAGATCATTGATTATGAAGGATCAATTATTCTTGCTTGCATGTCGTTGGCATCTAACATGGGAATGATTATATTGATGGGCGTAGCAGTTGTGTTTTTTGGACTAGAAATAATAACTATGCAACAATAATTCAGTTTAACCTTTGACACTGGGTTGGATGTGGTGAGAGAAGTTTGGCTTATTTATATTTCAGATCTTTTAAAAGCCGTCATTTTCTATTCATATTTTGAGCCATTGATTACAATCCAGTCCAAATTTGGTCCACCTGCTAAACTGTTTTTCTCCCACCAATTAGCAACAAAATCCTTAATTTAGAGAAAAATTACTCAATCCGGCAACACTTGCTTCATTATTTGCGAAATTTTTGTTATGTTTTAATGAAATACAACAAGGATAGAGATTGATTCTGAGAATCAAAGCAACAATCGTGTGCTCATGTCTGCCCTCTAGTGTGTGCCAATGTGTTTCACAGCACGGATTTGAGTAAATCCTAAACAGGTATATAAAAAAGAAGCTTTTCTTAATTGCACTGAACACATGAAATCAAAATCAAATCACTTTTATTGTCACATCACAAAACAAAGATGTGAAAAGGGAGAGGAAGTCTTGGATCGTCGTCCTTCGCAATTTTCAAACATACATTGAATTCAAAACACCACCTTCTGTTAAAGAAGTAAGACGTAACCTTTAGAGTTTAAAAATACTGCTTACTATTTCCAAAAGTTGTAATATTTGCAGCGTTTATGAGATAAATAAGGACTATTCTAGAGAAAAAATAAGTAAACCTACTGCATAGCAGTAATAGTGTAATTTAAAATTGCTGATACCACATTGATTGCAGAATACAGGTAGTTTTCAAATACGATCCAAGCTGCTATTCGGCTACTTATTTCTTTTCTGCCTTCCCCCTTTCTTTGGCCTTGTGATGAAAGGCATCTGGTCAGCACATAGGCTACTTGAGCAAATGCAGCAAATGCGCTTTACAGATGGTCTGCAGCAGGTGACATATCGATCCAAACCTGAAAACTCATCAAGCCATTTCCAAGAGACCCAAGAAACCTCAACAACAGCCTCTAAACCTCAGTCTGTACACGACCACTGCAGTTTATCACACAGAAATTACCAAGCTAAATCACCTTTGCTTTGAGGAATCCCAAACAGTGATGTACGACATTATGTTTATGGTTGTATGGTTTAGAAATTTTGTTACAAACCAACCCAAATTTGGTCCACCTGCCAAGTTTATTTTAGCCAATTTATGCCGTGAAACACACTTTTTACAGACAGCATGTGCTCAGAGTGGTGGGCGGCCCCAGCCATGTCCTCTCTGGCACCAGCTAAGAGTTGCTCATGGAATTGGAAACGGTTCGATAGAATCAGAAGACCAGGTTCTCTAACCACCAGGTCACGAAATAAAGAATGATTTTACAAAAAAAATTAACATTATTAGTAATTAATTACCCCCCCACACACACACCCCTGGATTCCCTTCTTGACAATCCTCCTAATTTATCATAGTAACTAAGATATAACCTTCCCAAGTTTAAAGCTAGGGAGTTAAGACTGGGAAATTCCTCTTCTTTACCTGGGCACTATCAACTAACATATTTGCCTCTAAACATTGACCCGGTTATGTCATATCGATTCAAATTATTACATTCAGTTCCAAATTTGATGTCTCCAGCACAATGATCATAAAGAAATGAATGATTAATTAGGCATTATTACATCCATCTCCATTTTAGTAAATAATATGTATAAATATAAGATCTAGAATACAGATCTTTCTAGTTATTTTTTTAGACATTTGATGTTAACAGAGTGTGTATAACATTCATAAGTGTTGTTTCTTTAAACCTGTCTGACAAATAATCTATAAAATTATTGGCTGCCAAAAATCCTTTCGATTCGTCTATTGTGGCAGTCAAACAGGATTTTTAGGAGAACAAACTACTTTATTGATGTACTCAACTGTCTTATTCTGTAGTAGGAATAGCAGAACCGAAGTGGGCTTTCATTCCTTCACTTCCACATTCTAGTTCTGACAGATCAGTAAAGTGCAGCACAGGGTTCGAGATATTTATTAGAAAAAAAAAATGAAGGTGTGCATTTTTACTAGCAAGCCAGGAAGAGAGAAAATCGGGCTGTTCCGCTTAATTAAAACTGAGATTGCTTCTCTCAAATATAGAGATCGGTTGTCTTCTAACACCTATATAAAGATAATGTCATCTCCAAGCAATGATAATAAATAAAAAAGCAGTTCCAGAGAAGGAAAGTGAAGTACTCGGTCACATCATATCTCTGTTTGAAAACATGTTTAGAATGTTAAGGGTAAATGATTTGTGGCTTTCTAGAAGTGGCGTGACAATGAAGCAGCAAATGGATACGGCGTGTGATGTCTTCGCGTCCGAGATACTAGGGTTAGAGCATCTACGTAACTGCAGCTCTTTTGGGGTGTTCCCAATCTGCAGTGGTCAATCTAAAGGGAAGCAACAATGATAAATTGTTGGACGGTCATGAGCAGTCAATGCTCCTTGATGCATGTGGGGAAAAATAATAATAATATTAATAATAATAACATAGGTTGAACAATAACGTACAACTGTTTTAGTGATGCTTTTGATATGGCTAATCAAAGTGTCATCTGGACTAGGACTATTCTTTGGTTAAGTCTTTGTTTTTTTTTAAACTGGCGAGTTTAGCTCTTCATTAACACATATTCTCTTCTCGTTGCTGCCAGACACAACAACTTGGTTTTATTATTATTTAACTGGAAGAAATTTTGACTCTTGCAGTTATCGATGTGCTCCAGAGACTGACCCACTGAATCTATTGGACTGTAATCATCTGGTAAGAGAGACCGATATATCTGTTAGTCGTCTGCATAATTATGAAAAACAATGTTGGTAGCATATGGAGAAATTTTAGAGGTCCGAGAACTGACCCTTGGAGCATGCCACATGTCAAAACCACCAGATTCAAAGCTGCCCATACTGACAAAATAACTCCCGTCTTCCAAAAAAGATTTATACCAATGTAGAAAAGTTCTAGCCAGTTTCCCAACCTGTCTAGTGGTATTTTATTTTTTTAAATGTTAAAACTTTGTTCAGTAATACTGCGCCACTTTACCATCTCTTGCTATAACTTTGATCCTATGTTACCTTGGGATAAGTCCTAATGCACCAGTGATATTCCGTTGAGTTATTATCTATCTGGGTCATAATTATTACTAAACACACTCCCCTAGTATTTATTTTTATTTGCAAGGCCATTTGTGTCCTTCAAGGTTGTTCTGCCTAAAGTCAATACATGAGTCGGCTGGTCGACTGATTTCGAATGCAGACCACATGTACGACCTGAGTGAGTCATTACTCTACACGGCTCACAGAAATGAACCGACGACGAACGGCTTGTTTATTTTGTGCATAAAATGAACTATTGAATAATAACAAGCCCAGGTAAATAGTAAGTGGGAAATTAACTAATCAATAAGATCAGGCTAATGGTGTAATGAAGGATATGAAGTACGAAGAAACAAACACTGTTTTTGTAAGTCGACAAAGTCAGCAATGTATGTGCGGATAGATCAGTGTAACGTCTCAATCGAAGCTCTTGAGAATGAAAAAAATAATAATATGTGAAATAAATGATGCAGATCACAAGCTGTAATCGAAGAATAAAAAAAATGTTATATACATTAAATGGCAGACGTTACAGAAGGTACATAGACTGTATTCAGACTGACATAGATCAAGCAGAACATCCTGATCACCTTTATAACGTTGCGTTCTGGATCCATCTGATGACTTAAACTATGATGCACTGATGCTACGATGCATTAATTGTTAAGCAATCTGAGCTACAGCAGCTCGTCTGTTGTTTTTGTTCCCCACATATACATATATATAAAAAACCTTGGCTCTCCATGATTTCCTTTCTTAAAAATAATGCCATAGATATTGACCATTGCAGACCGGGAAAACCCCACAAGAGCTGCAGTTTTGAGCACGCTCTGACACATCACCGTTTGGCCCTTGTCAAACTGTCTCAAATCCAAACACTCGCCCATTTCCCTGCTTCCCACATATCAACTCGGAGATTAAAATGTACTCTTGTTGCTAACATATCCAGCCTGCTATTAGGTGCTGCTTTATATCGGATAGTGCATTTTATTCTGTATTCGTTTCTTCCTCGTAGAAACTGCTCATCCTTTTTGTGTCTTTAAAAAGGAAATGAAATCGTGAATAAAGAAGTCATTCACTTGCAAAGAATGTTAAGTACGACTACTAAGCAGTCATCAAGTTAGACGGAATGTTATGCATGACTGACACTCATACAATATAGATTCTGTTCACTCTCACCGGACTTGACAAGATTTAAAAAAGAACTAACAATCCTTGGATGAGAGAGAGAGGAGTTTTTCTACCCATTACATTTAATAAAAATCATGACGTCTTTGGTGGGATTCATATATGCAAAAATCCAGTTCTAATTTATTACAGTGCGGGAGAGTTAATAAGAGATCATTTATTAATGAATGCATTAATATTTAACCTATGTATTAATATTTATTGATGTGGCGTTTCCAGATTTATCATTAAAATGAGATTTATTCAGAGGTCGGGGGCTAATATTGTTCATTTAAAGCTTTAGCATTTGCTTCCGTGGTAAGAACTCAATAACATTAGTACAGATCCAACAAAATAATGGAACACTTTATTGCTATTGTAGTACTTACATTGTCTGCTTTGTATATAATACATCTAAATAAGTTTTCATTTGGCATCTAAAGAGTGTGTGTGTGTGTGTGTGTGTGGGGGGGGGGGGGGTTCAATCTATTTTTTTTTGTTTTAACAAGCTGACACACCAGTGCTGGGATCTGGAATACATCATATTGAATATTTGTCAGCTTTGTCAGACGGCTAGACTTGGCAGCCACGTGAACAAATATTGGTCTGTTTTTCATATAGAGGTGCGTTATTAAGCCAGACAGGATTGTAGGCTGGGAAGAATGCATTGATCAGGGTGTGTCTCTCTGTACACTGAGCCGATCCACACGTGTTTCGTCTAGTCTAGGAGATTTAATTCAAAGGTCTGTGTTAGAGAGGGAGTTTGGCGAAAATCCATCCATCCATTATCTAGTTTTAGAATTGCTTAAGGCTGTTTAGAGGCACGTTGGGACACACTGGGCAAATACATTAAACACCTGAACAGGTCACCAGTCTGTTGCAGGGTATAGAGACAAGCACACACACACATCACACACACAACAATTTCTGTATCTCCAATTAACCTGTCTGCATGTTTTGCAAAAGTATCTACCTGCCTCAAAATGTACATAACCAACCTACCAGCAAATACATTTTAACGAGTTATTACAATGAGTTATTTTATATTATAAATATTGGTAATTGTTAATTTCAGCACACAGTGTAAACCAGCAAATAAAAAACGTGTAGATTAGTTTGCAGGTGTTTGATTTTTAATCAGGGAATTGCTGAGATTTTAATATTTCTGCTAACCTGCAAGGGGTGATCAGCAAACCCTTGTTATGTAAATGCTTGGCATCCCCAACACACACACACACACACACACACACACACACACACACACACACCAATAATGCCTAACGAAAGATTAAAAAGATAAGTTCAAGAAAGAACTATACAATATTTAGTTCGCACAATCCTTTCTTATTTCCAATCAACTTCACTGCCAAAGCTTTTGTGCTTTTCATTTGCTATTGAAGGACTTGGGTTCAAACCCCTAGACGAGTGGTCTGTGTCCTGTTGGGTCATTGAGCCAAGACCCTTAATCATGTCCGCTCTAGTGAAGAAAGGATTTCATTGTACTGTACATCTATGTGTGTGTAACAACAAATAAAAGCATTCTTCTTCTTTCTGTGCTGTTTGCATGTACACTAGTTAACTGGAAAGACAGAATTGTTCTCAGTCATTAAGATACATAACCAGTGCACTGTAATGCTAGTCGCAGGCTTGGATAAATAAGAGGTTGGTGTCTGGAAGGGCAATCCGGCAATAATCCTTTATATTTAGGACCCTCCATTGGCTCCATGTCAGAACCGGATTTTGAATTGTCAACCTTTCAATTGATACTCCAGTAGTATTAGTACTAGTATTAGTATTAGACAAGACTACTGGCCAAAAAATGGAATGATGTTCTATGTGTAATTTTCAGGCACATATTTTGGCCACCACTTATTTTTGTTATGTGGCATTTAGCAGTAATATTGTTCAACCTTGATTGAAGCATCCTGCTAATTAGGTTCATTTCTCAGTGAGTATTTAAAACAATGCTGTTGGCATTTTGTATAGATACTTTCTTTGCTTTGTTAAAATGCCAACCAATAAATATGATAAATCATACTTTTTTTGTATTTTGTCTTTCGGTCATTTTGGCCACCACTCTTTAATGTTCATTTACTACATGGTATGTGGCATTTAGCGACAGTATTATTCTATCTTGGTCAAAGCATCCTGCTAATTGGGTTCATTACCAATTCCAGCAGGTGCGGGACAAACCATGTGTCATACAAGTTGCCCAATTACAATAGCTGATAGAATTATTTTGTAATTGGTGTTTAAAAACATGAAGCTTTTAGATTAAGCATAGCCGGCTAATGATCACCGTACCACTAGAGTCACGCGCACAGTCATGGTAAGTAGAGTTGACTGAGGTAAAATATCCACAGGCAGCTACCAGGGAGATGACCGAAATCGATAAAGCTCTTAGAACTCAAACAGACTCAACCCACTTCTGCAAAGCACAATTGGCTTAGCTTGTCCACTAATTTCCTGCTGTGAGCAAAACCTTGTTTGCAGGGCTTACAACCTCACTGCAGGAGTATAGTTTGGCTTCACCTGGAGGCCACATAAAACACAATTACTTTACATGTCAGCCAAAGGGTGCTTATACAGCGACGGGAGGAGAGAAAGAGAAAGGATAGGGGCTTAAACGCATCTGTTCGTGTGTCTGTCTTGTGTTCTTTGGCGAGTCTCAGACTTACCTTTATCATCTCGTGTGTCGCTTGAATATTTGCATAAAAAGTGGTCGTGTGACGTCTGTGTAGACGCACTAGCGTTAAGCAGAATTCTCAAAGGTTTCCAACAAAAGCTCTGGAACTGAAGCGTTTACTTTGCCCCAGAGTATGAAAATAACACAGGTGCATTCAGAGCATTGCAGCACTGAAGACTTAAAATATCCCATTCAGTAAATTGAATGGCAGGAAGTGCTGAAGCACGTACTCACGGCAGGACTACGACTGAACGAGTGCTCGCATTTCAAACAGGTAGAGACCGTTAGTGGTGAAATGTTGGTGCAATCAGAGAGAGTTTAGGTTTACTTGCAAATACATTTCATCCACAGTCTTGTCGTATTAGGTAAGTGTATGCACCATTTGTAGAACTTTCAGTCTCTAGCCTTGGCATCACAGTTACCATAGTGATAAAATATGTGCACTTCAGTTGGTCTCCAAACATCCACCTTTTGCTTTTCTTTTGTTTTGTTTGACGTCTGTTCACCTGTGACTGGTTTTAAATGAGAGCTAAAATGCTTCTATAGTAAAGATGAACTTGGGTTCATGTAGGCAACAGTTCAGAAATGCTGGAAGGCGTTTTTATTATCTACATCAGATATCAGATGTAAATTTAAGAAAATTACAAATACATTTCCTTGTTTAAATAAAGCAGTGACATTATTTATAACCTGTTTCTTTTTCGACTCATCCATTGGTTCTGCTGTTTCTTGCTAACGTGTGATTGGCTCTTTTCACCTTCTATCTCGTTGTAAACAGTAGTGCTAAGCGATGCTGCAAAATTTCTGGGTAATCTTGCTGTAGTGTAGGGCATGTGGACGATGACACTGGCTTCCCAGGGGGGTCCCAGACAGGTGGCGCTCTTATGACAAGAAAAAAATGTCAGAGCTTACAATATTACATTTACAATGAAAATGCTTAGTGGACTGTTTTATTCAAAGTGACTTACAATATTGATACTGTCTAAACATTAAAAGGGTTAAGGGGGCATCACTTGGTGGCCCAAAAGTGACGATATTGCAGTTGTATGTAAATAATTCAAATATAATAATATTATTTTTAGTTAATTGTGACTATACATAAGTACAGAAACATTTTAATGATATTTATCTTATTGAGTAGCATCAGTGTAGAAAACAGCAGTAGTATTAACATTTTAACAAGTATTAACAATTATTACAACAAATTAAAACTGTTGCAGTGCTGTAGAGAAACAAACAACTAAAATATCAATCTTATTACATTCATATTTATCAATATCAATGACAACTTTGGAATCAATACTATTGATATTTGGATTGATATTCCCACCACTATTAACAGTGTGTATGTGTGTTTGGTTAGTACGTTGAAATGATAATATTTAAACCTTCTGTGGTTGTTGGGTCAAATTCATCTACGTTCACTTTTCTTTCAAATAAAATAAATCTTTTTTTTTTCCATATAACTGCCTAAGATGGTTCATTCATTGAAACCAGTCCAGCTTAACAGGAAACCTTAACTACATTATGTAAAGTTCTTTTAAGGTTATGAGCGAACGTTATTACAAAATAATTACCATATAACATTAGTAGAACGTTCTATATGTGACCTTGAGTATGTTGTAACAAAGTTCATCTTAAAAGTTTATTAAACATTATTTGTATCATTGTATCATTGAACATTCTACAAACTTTTGTAAACTAATTATTTAAAAATAACTGGGCAGAATAACATTAAAGGAATGTTCTAGTAAAACAGTTTCACAACCAAATTAGAACGTTTAAAGGAATGTTCCACTATAGCGTTTCTAAAATCCTAAATTAAATGAGCTTTAGGTTGTGTAACATTCTCACAACCAAAATATAAATTTTTAGGAAGCTTGTGGGAACATTCTTTTGTCCAGTTTTCTTTCTTAAGTTTTTTTTTCATGACCTAAACCGAATTTAAGATTTTAAGAACATTGCATTAGGATATTCTAAGAGCATTGAAAATCTCCGGAATGTTCCATTTTGGCTGGGGAAATGTTTTATTAGAAGGTTAAACATGGAACGTTCCTTCAATGTTCTTGTGCGCAGTTTTTATTTATTCTTTAGTTCACAAAAAGTAAAAAAAACGTTCATATGTTACACATAAATAAACATTTCAGACTAATGTGGTTACAGTTTTATTAAAGTCACGTAACATTTATAGAACGTTCTACTAACATCATAGTGAAAACGTTTGCTCAAAACGTTAGGAGCCCCTCCCCACCTCCACCTCTGAAATCTAAATTCCGTCCATGCCGAGGAGAGTGTATCATTACATCCCGAATTCTCAGCTTTTGTTCGGTTATATTCCTGGCCGTGTTTTTGTATTCTTCCTTTCTGTTGTGTTCTCAGCTTTTTTTTTTCTCTTAAATCCCAGCTTTCATCAAGTTGTCTTGTCAGTCCTTTGCAGAAGCATGTTTTTGTTGTCCTGATAACATTGCTGTCCTTCCTCAAGGTCTATTGATAAGATTTCAGGCTTCTCCTCAGAGTCGGATGGGTTTTCTGCTCTTCCAAATGTTTGGCATTTCTATGTGCAAGGTTTTCTCTTTAGCTTTTGTAGTTATAAAGCCGTGCTTTATAACGTCGCCTTGAACACTTCCATCTCTTAGTAGAGTTTATAGACCATAACACAGCTAAAGCCAATTAATTGAGTTGAGCTAAAGCCAATCTTTATTGAGTTTAATCATGTTGTGACCTAATACTAGGCCATAAAGAACAGCAGTAGTGTTGGGATAATCAATATTATGTTCTAGTTAAATAATATGATAATATGTTAACGCAATTCAAAAGCATAGTCGCGTTAGCACGTTTTTATTTCCTTCGTTTGTTTGCTGTATTAAAATATAAAAAGCAAAAGTATATATTTTATATATATAA
>JAOUQU010365611.1:0-12391 GCA_028566735.1 Ammoglanis amapaensis
TCAGGAGCCATATATATAAAAACCCGGCCTACGCCTATGAAACCCCAGATCAAATAACCAGATCTAATTATTAGATAAAGATAATTAGATAAACATAAACAAATTGAGAAAAATGTCAATATTGTGTGATTTTACTTTATAGCAGTAAATAATCTCTCATACTCCTTTGATTTTTAAAACTTGATTTCTAACCTGATAAAGTAAATTTGTGATTTTATTCACCATATGCTTTAATTATCCACTGGAAACACTGATTTCTTTTGTCTTTTTAATGGCTTTATGGGCAAAAATCATTCAGGATTTGGATGTTATACGATTTAGGAACTTTTTTATCATTATAAAATGGATACAGAACTTAACATCAACACGAAGCCACTACAATCACGTCAGTTCAAGAACTTTAGCTGGGTAGCGCTTGGTTTATGTGAGTAGCTATAACATTTCAGTGCAATTGGGATGTTTTTTCACCAGCACAACATAAGTAGCAAGTGAGTATGTTTGGTTTAAAATCGAATTTTCTCTTGAATTCTCCTTTTTCAGAGCCCATGAATTGCCAAATGTTCCGGTATTCAAAAATTCTAGGCCAATTTTTCTAAAAATGTATTAAGTTGTGTAAAACAGGAGTGGGTTTTCACATACAGGGTCACATGCGCACGCACGCACGCACGCACGCACACACACACACACACACACACATATCAAGTTGTATGAAAGCAACTTAAAGGTCGTTTTTAATATATTTATTGTGTTTTAAACGAAGCTGTAGTTTGCACCGCCATCTAGTGTTCACTCATTATAGTATAGTAGCACCGAAATATTAGCATCTTAGCAGACCTCTTTATAACTTACAGCAAAACAAACTTTAAAGTTGCCACAGATCATAAATGTTTTTCTTTTAAAAAATTAAGCTTTGTGTACATTTTACTAGTTCTGCAATAAACTAATAACAAATTATAATGTTTTGACATTTATTATAAACTATCATTTAATTTATTATTATCTGTCCATCTAGTTTTAATTCTATTTAGAGTCACGATGGGACACACACTGGGCGAATACAGTGTTGCTGTGCACAGAGTCAAACACACACAGCACAATTTCAGGATCTCTAATTAACCTGACTGCATGTCTTTGGATTGGACTAAATACACAGAGGAAACCAATGCAGGCATCGCCTTATTCGCTTATCAAACCTGGGACAGTACTAACCACCTAGCCACCCTAATTTATTATTATTACCAGTCATCCATCCATTATTAAAGCTTTTCCACTGCATCTGATTTAGGGTCACAGTAGAATACACACTGGATGAATAAAACCTGAAGAGGTCGCCAGTCTGTTGCAGGGCAGAGACAAATGTGCACACAACATAAAGGGGGGGGGTACTTTTAGTATATCCAATAAACCTAACTACATATCTCTGGACTGTGGAACCTGGAGTACCAAGAGGAAATCCACACAGACACGGAGAAAACATGCCCTAGCTGGGCATCGAACCCAGGACTTCTTGATGTGACGCAACAGTGCTAACCACTTAGCCGTCATGCCACTCTAAGTTATCATTATCAAAAACCTAAATTAACAATGAAGAGATGACTGCCTTCTATCAGTACATTCCAGAGTCCATTGTTTTAGGTGCACAGCGATTTTAAACCAACACTGATGACATGGACATGGACATGATTGAAAGCGGTAACTTTTTTGCTACAATTTGCTTCCATGATCCACGTTAAGTCTTTTTTTGTACAGTGATGTGAATAGTATAGTGTACAGTACAACGTTCTTTCACCCCCAGCCATTCCAGAATTCTTTCAAAAGTAAGTTAATGTAGGAACACAGTTATTTTTTTTTTTTTACCTTTAATGCTTTAGGTCAAGGCATGCATAATAGATATTAAAAAATATGTAGAAATTTTGGCTAGCTGTGTAAAATCACTACAGTCAGGTTAATAATAATAAAGATTATTAATAATAATTTTTAACAAGTTTGCATAAGTTCTTGTACTATGATATAACATCCTTCATATTCCCAAATGTTCACTCATCAAAGGAATGGCAAAAGATCTTACACACATAAATATTAGTACTCCATATTTTACTCGATCTGTGCACATACACACAATTTAATACACACAATTGGGCAGAACTAAACACACATACCTAGGCCTAGCTTCAGGGGACAGTTAGGGGTTCAGTGCCGTGCTCAAGAGCACTTCAGTCATGACCTGTTGATTTTCATAATCAAACCAGCAACCTTCTAATCACAAGCCCAGTTCTCTAACTACCAGGCCACAGCGACCCCTTGTTTGATAAGTTTAAAGGCTTATCAGTATCAGTATGCAAAATCACATTTTATTTTTAATTTGTTCATTTTTTAATAAAACTTCACAAACTTTCTGGCCGCTTGATTGCTGCAGACAGCAGTGGCAGTTTATATTTGAATGTACCATTAGCTCTCTTGACATTTAATGTTGTGCTCACTTTAAAACTCATAAACGAGCCCCTAGTGTAAGGCAGTAACGACTAATATGATACAACATGCTCTGTTTTACTGCTGGGTCCAGTGTGCCTGACTTTATTATTGCATTTCCTGAGAGCGGGCCGAAATAACTGGATTTATAGTTGTGAAATGATGCTAAATCACATAACAAGCCACTTAAATTTTGGTCCCGCAGGCGGCGTGTTGATTAGTACCGTTTTAGCGTCTGCAGTCGTGAGAGAGAGATGAAGAAAGAGGAGATAAAAAAATGTATTCTATGTACAATAAAAAATTGGAATATGTGCGAGTGTGAGAGAGTGAAGGACGGATCCCTCACACTCACACTGCTATTATACAAACACCAACTGATAAATGATTAAATGATAAAATGGAACAAATACTTTTGACCTTTTCTAGGCGGGCATCTGTGGGAATGACATCCGATTTATTTAAGTCATAAAATTCTTTTATTTTTCATTTAGTTTCATTTCATCAGCATAATGTATTAACTTATATTTCCTTCTTCGTTTGAGCTTGTTGCATCCTCACTACAGTTTGCGTACTATTTTGAAATTAAAATATATATATATATATTATGGCATAATCACTTCAACCTGATAAGGGTTTCAGCAAATATTCCAGAAAACACTGGGAGGCAGTGGGGCCAGTTCATTTTCAGCAGTCATCTAGTCACAATTGACTTGCCTTTGAGCAAGGCACAGAACACTTAGTTGATCCTCGGGTGTCATGGCTAGGGCCGCGAGAGGTGATGTTTAGTGAGGACCACAGCATGAGACTTTATCTGCATTACTGATATAAATAAGAGACCTGCTGCTTTACACATCTCTGACAATGGCGGTTTCTCGTCTACAGTTCTCCTCGAGCAGTGTGTAGGTGGTGCAACTGTATGTGGCAATTAGAAGTGACTAAATTGACATGAAAAGGAAATCATATGCCAACAGCCAAATGTGCATAAAGTACTGACCATTGGACACTTGCTTACAAGAATGACAAAAATACCCTCTCCGATGCTAAAACAGTCTCAAAATAGTGTTTGGGGATAAATCACAGCAGCAGCTCTAGAGTGCATGTGAAAGTTCACTTTGGTTTCTGAATTTTGTCATTTACGAAAAAAGCGCGCACACACACACACACACATGATTACATTGCATTTTGTTGGATCCGCCTGTCGTCAGTCACACGTGTGGTCATAAACAAGTGTGTGTGTGTGTGTGTGTGACCCTGACCACAATAAAGGTTAGTTTGGAGCAGAATGGGAGGAAGGTGGTGTCGTCTGTTGTCTGGGTTCCTCTGTTGCCCTCATTTGTTTGACTTTATTCCTCAGTGTGTTGCTTTCCTGACCTGGAAACACTGCAGTTTCAGCTACTGTACACACACACACAAACTGATCTGATGACATGTATGTTAAAATATTTGAAATCCTTTATTACTGAGGCCGACAGGCATGACATATTCTTTGTGTGTGTGTGTGTGTGTGTTTGACATCAAGAAATCCTGGGTTAATAATAGTAAGATACTAAAAAAGTCCTGTGTGTTTGTCTCTGTACCCTGCAACAGACTGGTGACCTGTTCAGGGGTTTAGTATATTCACCAAGTGTGTGACCTTAAATAGGATTAAGCGATGATAAAACTATATGATGGATGGGTGTGTATTTTTGTGTGTGTTTGTTGATGCAAACTAACGGTTTGATTATTTTCTGTTAATTTATGGTGTGTGTGTGTGCGTGCGTGTGTGTGTTGGGAAAGCGCTGTGAGAAACAATGAGTGTTGATTAGAAGTAAAGAATTTATGGAAGGCTTGATCTGGGGTTCTGCCCTGTAACCTCTGACCCCTCTTATCTTCTGGATAAGGGTTTTTATTTCTGAACGAGGCGTCATCCTGGGAATCTGAACTGAAGGTCAAAAATAAAGAATGAAGGTGATTTTTGTGCTGTATGAATCATTATGGCCATTAATGTAATAATAAAAAATAATAATTTAAATATATACATTAAATCATGCTTATATATATTAGATCATGCTTGGTGGACCATTAAATATTTTCAAGTCATTCGTCTTTATTACTGTATTGATCATTTGGTAATCAAAAAATCTAAAACTAAAATAATAGTTTTATGCATGAATCTGCAGCATCTACATTCCTTTTTGTTTCTAAATTGTAAATTCTAAAGCTTTAAATCTATTTTATTTACTCAGGGACCTTAAATTAATTCTCAGATTTCCACCACGTATGAACCATTTAGAATGATGAACAATGGTGCCACCTGGTGGATACACTGCAGCTTGATATCCATTCACTAAATGGTCAGAGCTTAAAACATCTAATGTACACAAAAGTATAGGGCCATCTCTTAAAACAGGTATTGTCATAAACATGTAGTTAATGGACTAGTCATCGAAAAGTCAATGGATCAAGCCCCACCATTGCGAGTTTGTCTCTGCTGGGCTTTGGAGCGAGGTGCTGAAAATGTAAATCTTACAGACTTTTTCAATTCATAACATAATTGAAGTCAGAATTTTCCAGTGAATCATGAGAGGATCAGATACTGAAGATGCCCATGAAGGTGGCCTGTGCCGATAGGACCAGCTCAGCAGACCTGCGGGGGACAGAAAGTTCCAAAATAGACCCCGACTCCAGGAAGTGAACACCTACAAGAGAACACGCGAGTCATAATATTAAATTTCGTTAGGAGCTAATCACAGGAAACTATTACGCTACCTGTCTAAAATACTAATAATAATTACTGGTCATCTTTGTTCACATATCCCAGTTTACTTGAAGCAGGGTTCAGAGTTCAGGTCTTCAGCAGTCAGTAATAAGCACCTTAGCATTAAGAAGCTCAGCATCCATAATCATTATCACAAGTTTTGTTTGTATTAAAATTGCTTCTAATAGACGCTTTCCCCCTCCTTGTTGATAATTCCCCTTCCATGTTTGAGGTGTGTCTCTGTTCACCCTCCTTTGCTTGATACAACCTTGGTCACTGCCAATTTTCCGTTATCTTTGCCTTAATAAATAAGCATTATGTTACTTTAAATAAGTTGTTTTTGAGCTTATTTTTGCATGTAAATTCTGAAAATATAAATTTGGGGAAACTTTGGGAATTTATAATACTCATTTTACCACTGTACATTTCACACACATCCTCATTTAAGCCAATCCATGCAAACACACATTTACACACACTAGGGGGCAGCAGTGAGCACACATGTCTGGCACGCTCTAGCCACAGCGCCTGGGGAGCAGTTAGGGGTTCGAGGCCTTGCTCAAGGCAACTTCAGTTGAGACCTGTTGGCTCTAAAAATCGACCCAGAAACCTTCAGATAACAAGTCCAGTTCTCTAATCACCAGTTTATTGCTGCCTCATCAGCGGTTTAATATTATGATGTATGAATGATCAGGGTTGCGGTGCGTTATTTATTTCATGTTGAGGTGACCAGAAGTCATGATCAAATATCTTTTTTGTTAATAATTTAATTGCTCGTTTATCTAAAGTAAAAGTTAAAGTGGCACAACACTGTTGGATTTGCCAATCACCGACATTATTATACATCGTTACTTCGGCACTTGTATGTGGGAGACTTGGACACCTCACCTGCAGTGTAGCATGTGTTATAGGGTTCGCTGACATTAATGGGCATGCTCTTCAGGCACTTCATTAGCTTAGTCTCGACACTTCTCAGGCGCTTGGTGATCACGTGACCCATCAACCAGGTGGGGTCCTTATAGAGGACCTAGAGTACACAGGTGATGGTCCTATATCAGATACATTTAAAGCTACATTTTACATGGTATAACGTCTTTGACACAAGCAGTAATCTGAAAACCAGGGGAGAAATGCCTGGAGCTGTACCCACTTTTATCATCAATTAATGGTTGCAGTAGGTCTGTAGACCCAAACTTACTGAATAACCAACCAAATATTAAACTGTGAGACCACAGCATGATTCACATTGGGTGTGTGCGATGGACAGAGGGCAGCTGGATCACTCTTACCTGGCTGTAAATGAAGTACGAGCCCTCGGTAACCACAGTGATGGAATCCCCTAAGACCTTCAGCCCGTTGCCCTGGCTCTGCCCGACGGCCCAGGTAAGAACGGTCATATCTCGCTCTTCTAAATGAAAATGTCAAAAATACCTCTGATTTATTACGATTTTAATTAATTTTGGATGTTATTACAGTTTTTTTTTTGTAGGTTGTGGTCAAACTACCATAAGATTGTGTTGAGAAAGGAACCAGCTGCAGGAAGGTGCGCTGCTCTGCTGGAAAACACCACAAACATCGAGCTCAGAACTCAGAGAGTACGGATGTTCAGTTAATCAGTATAACCAATAAACTACTGTACGGAGCCCCCGAGGAAAAAAAAAATTGGCGCCCCTGAGAGGACATGATAAAAAAAAAATTTGTTGACATGGTAATTTTCTTTTTACACCTGAGAGGATCAATGTACCCACGGATACAAATACTAAAGACCTTTAATTTAGTTTGGTCCCCTTGCAAAGTTGATAGTCTTGTGCTTTTCTGAACTGAACTCCTCTTAGATACAGCACTTTAATCTAATTAATCAAGCATCTTCCTTCTTTACAAACAAACTATTTTCTAACATTTGATTTGCATCCACCTGTAACCATGGAGCTGACCTGAACCATTAAATCGAAAGCATTTTGGTATTTTGTATCAGTGGAAACATTGATAGGTTTTCTAAAAATATAATTTGGTTAAATGCATTCACTACAAGCAGCAATCCAGAAAAAGTCAAAGGGAACGCTAACAGATTGGCAGGTGATACTATACTATCATTTAGTGAACCCTCAGGTTCTCAACTCAATATACTGCCCTCTTTTTCACCATGTCCTCAAATTTTTTTTTTCCATGTGCCCTCTGGAGCTCCGTACTACTGGGCACTAAATATACAACTAAATACTGGGAGGTTCATCAGCTATTAAATACATAGACAGAATACTTTATTAATCCAGCAGAAAATGATCACTCTGGGCCTGAATCGCAGAGTGATTAGTAAAGACAAACTAGCCTTTATTGTAGGAGCATAAAGTTGCGATGAATAGATGGATAAACATGGTTAATGGATGGATGGATAGTTGGTATAAAATGTACATTTTGACCATTTGCAAAGGCATACTTTCCAGCCAAAAAATAGTGCATCTAGGAGACGCTTTTATCCAAACCATTTACGTTTCTTTTTAAATAACGAAACACCATTTTAAACAACTGAGGATTATAGGTCTTGCTCAAGTGAACCAGAGACCTTCTAAACTCTAACCCAGGACCTTAAATACTAAGCCATCACTGTCCACACTGTTAATTGCACAATTGCCCATCAGTTTTTGTTGTTTCTGTTAAGCTGTTAGCAGAAATTGTATTTTTATTTTAAATCTTATGCCATGCACACAGTATGTGTAAACCGTAACATGCTCACATGTGAACTTAAGTATATTTATATGCTTTCTCTATAAGTTTAAATATCATTACCATCAGCTACAATCTCCCCTATTTAAATGGTAAGTTATTTCATGTGACATACTATCATGTGATAATGGCACAAAACCTTCAAGAAACATTTTTCAGAAAACCCAAATATTTGCATCTCATTCACTCTCTGTCATATGCTTGTTTACAGCCTGTTTCTTGTTTACTTTTCTTTAACATAATAATTCTCATAGTTATTGGCCAGGTGCCTGCAGTGGAAACTTAAGCAACAACTAAGTGAATGAGAAACTTTAAGTAGCTCAAAGACAAACGAATGAGAGTTTATGAGATTATATAATGTGAAAATACTGTTTCATCCCGCAGTGCATTAACTGTAAACTTGCTAAAGCAGACATGTCCAAAGTCAGGCCCGGGGGCTAATTGTGACTTCACAGTCCCACAGGCCCATAGCCTCAGTTGTAAACTCAATAACATGCAGCCCACCATGTTGACCTTAGTATAATCTGCACACATACAAAACGCTATTATATACCCAAGAATTGCTAAAAAAAAAAAAAAAAACAATAATTCATTGGATGAAATAAGGAGCATTGAGTGTTTGGTTCTTTTTTTAAAACGAAAGAATACAGAGGTGCTGGTATGTTCTCTAAATTTCGGTATCTCAGAAAAATGAAGAGGCTGTTTTTAATCATCTCCATCATGTTTTGTAATATATAATTAAAAAAAAAATTCAGATCCACAAAACTCATTTTGTTCTAGGTCTTTTTTTTCTCTTGAAAATCACTGGCGCCAATATATATTTTATAAAATACTTCCGTGGTTCCATGTTAATGGTTCAAATAATGTCCAACAGAATGGTTGTCCCCCACAGGTTTTCACTTCACAAAATCTCTCTTTGACAAAAGTTTGGACATCCCTGTTATAGCCTCCTAGATGAGTTTCAGTCACAAATGAGAGGTTCTTGTCAGGCTCTTGTCTGTTCAGTCATGATTTGTATACAAGATTCACTTTACTCAATTACAGAGTATTATCAGTGTTATCATTCAGGTGCCTGTCATTTGGAAGACACAACATGACAAGTGAAGGAAAAGAAAGATAGGTTTTTGGCAAGAATGATATGCTCTCAATCAGATTCATTCATTGTCATCAGTTCATTTGCGAATGAAACAATTATAAACAAGATCCGGCCAATGGTGAGTACGCTGAATTTCATCTGCCAATATCTATTTTACTCTGGCTTGATAAATACATGAAATGAGGAAAGGAATGACTTACTTGGTCTCTTCTGTCTGACCGTCCTTTGTGAACTCACATCTCTTTTTCCTCTGTTGCTTCCACAGGCTAAAGTCATCTGCAAATAAAATCACTTTTATAGGGACCTCACAATAACACAGGTGCATAAACAGTTAAACTTCTGGATGCATAGTCCCTCCAAGTTTTTAAAATAAATAAAATACAGAAGACACAATTACTTAATCTAATAAAATCTATTTCCATATGTACACACACACACACACACACGTATACATAAATGTTGTATATAAGTATGTTATATACAATACTAATAACATACCAGCAGTGATATCGATATAATGCTCTACTATTATCAATGTTTATAGTAATATAAATAGCAACAACAATAATAATGTGTATAGGAAGGTTTTATGACAAAATGGGTCCCGAGTTCCAAGAACCTCGACTCCAAATAACAAGTGACCAGGCTGCTCTAATTTCAATTGACCGCTTGTTATGTGTGTGTGCGTGTGTGCGTGTGTGTGTGTGTGTGTGTGTGTGTGTGTGTGTGTGTGTGTGTGTCTTTGTGACGAATGAAAGATGTTGTAATTCAGATAAAAATCAAAACAAGTTTAAAAAAAAACATTGAGACACAGAATGTTACCAATTGATCTTTCTGTTGCTGTATTTGTCTATTACTGTGTTTCTTAATAAAAAATCTAAAAAATTTGATTTTTTTTAAATCAAAACAAATGACAGGAATCCGCAACGTAAAGTCACATTATGATTATGTTTAGAAATCTGGGTAGTTTATTGCACTCACCCACCCCTGAGCAGCAGCAGTGGTAGTTAGTGCAGTCCAGTCTGACTCTGTCCAGCTCCATCAGGATCCAGCTGTGGGTCCAGTACAAGGGAAAAAGAACCACGAGACAGACGACACACACAAGAAAACACAATACCACACACGTCTGCATTGCAGGGATGAGACGCAAGCTTGGCACTCTGTCACAACGTCTTCGACTATAAAACAAGCGTCTGAAATATCTGTTCTTGGGAAATAGCATTTATTCCAGAATCCTGTACTTCACTTTCACTTTCGTAATGTCATCTCTGAGTGCTGAGGGGGAAGCGCCTGGATTACTCACCAACCATGTGGCCAAACAAAGGGCCTTTTAAACTTTTTGGAACATTTGAGAGAGTTCCTGAATTACTGACCCACACATATAAACCGGGTTTCACCAGTAGGTGAGCCCTCAATCCATCTACTACACTACATTATTTTTGAGAAATGGCCAACTGTGCCGATATGCCACCCTTCTTTATTAATTTCTGTGGCATTACACCAGACTGGCCCAACATCAGGGAGACCTGGAATGATTAATTATAGGCTTAATATTGTGCTTCTGGATCATATAGATTCTGCTGAGCTGAACTCAGATCTCAATGGTGGTAAGCTAGCTTAATAGACCACTTGTCCACCTGATCGTTTTGCTGAAACACATAAACTTAAATCATAAGGAAGGCTACACACACACATACACACAAAGACTCAGTAATGCGACCGCATTCAGCTTTACACACAAAGAGAAGCAGTATAACTACATTAAGGGAACTATTAAATTTTATTCATGGGGATAAATCAATGTAAAAGAATCCCCTGGAAAAATTCAGTAAAAACAGATCAGAAGTTACTAAAACGTATTGTAACAAAATAAGAAAGAAAACAATGAACAAAGCCATGCAGTGGACGGTAGAATGGAATCCTCCACATTCCCTGACCAAAATACAAAAATGATCTATTGTCCTGTTTTAAATTTAATTTTAAGAAAACTGTTCCAAAACCCAGCATTAAACTTGCAAACATATAAACAGACAACAATAGTGTAATAATAAGAATAATAACAGTAATAATAAAAATTACAATCTTGCTAAAGATATAAAATACTAATTAATTTCGTGTTTCAAATTACTTTCATGTAGAAGTTAAAATTCATAACCAACAACTTTACGTTCCTACTCTTCATTATTAGACCTGAAGCCCCAGAATTCTGAGTGAGACAGATGGTCCAGGTCCCAGTCTCTATGTGTCGCTCTGTCTGCTGTCCCAGTCACTACAAAAGACATCATGGGGTTTGCACCAGGAGCGAAATCCAGCAGAGACCTGAAGTCACCAAATTCCTGTGTAGTAAAAAAAATCCAAAAAAAAGTGTTTAGGGTTCCACTTACATATCTTATATTTTATAAGTAACACTAACATTTATGTACTATTGGTAAACAATTACTGACAGTAATCCATCAGTTGCTTTGCCATGACATGTTAGTGTGTTCTACTATTGTTGTTGCAGGTGCAGTAGTGTTGTGTATATTAAGAGGAAAGTGAAGTACCTCTTGATGAAAGCTGCTAATATTTAGGGGAGCTGAATTATGTGCAGCATACTGAGGTTTAGCTTGCTGTAGAATCAGTGGCATGCCTGGAGGATTCATCTCCTCAGTCTCAGTCAGCTCCTCAGCTATAGGACTGCACCTTGTCTCTGGTGAAAAACTGAAAGTAGAGCCCCACCACTTCTCCTTCTTCATTCTGGAAATGAAAGAGTCAACATCACGATCATCACTTAATTTACTGCAAATCCACCTGCTTCTCTTCTCACTGATCTATGATGTTCTGTTTTCTCTTCAGTTCTCCTATATGCTGAGTTACTGCAGCCACTTGTCTCTCTGCTGCGTCTCCGATCTGTCTCCGTCCTCCTTTCTTCTTCCTGCTCATCAGCTGTGATGGAGTGGGCAGATTGTCCAGACATAGGTTTGATCTTTTAGTTCCCCTCATGGCTATATAATCGCACATCTGGCCAGGTGAACACAAAACGCCCAGACACTAATCAGATTCAGATCATTACATGCATGCCAAAAGCCATTTAGTATTTAAAATAAATTAAAAATAAAACACTCTGACCTGTTCAGGTTGTTCCACAGAGTATGGATTTACTGGACTAACAAAAGATGGCTCAAACCTTGAATCATCAATGCTAAGACAATAATAGAACAGAATTAAATATGGAATAAAAATATTTTATAAGAAAATGGAATTTGTGATTTCAAATAATTTATTTTTATTTTATATACTTTATTAATCCCTGAGGGGAAATTGCAGGTTTTTCGCATATCCCAACTTGTCTGGAAGTTGGGGTCAGAGCGCAGGGTCAGCCAATGTAC
>JAOUQU010365722.1:0-12391 GCA_028566735.1 Ammoglanis amapaensis
TACGGGTGAGTAGTGATGGGTGCGGGTGGGTAGAGAGTGGGTAGAGGGAGTGAGAGTAGGTAAGAGTGGGTGCGGGTGAGTAGAGAGTGGGTAAGAGTGGGTGCGGGTGAGTAGAGAGTGGGTAGAGGGAATGAGAGTAGGTAAGACTGTGTACGGCTGAGTTGAGAGTGTGGGTAAGAGTGTGTATGGGTGGGTAGAGAGTGGGTAAGAGTGGGTGCGGGTGGGTAGAGAGTGGGTACGGGTGAGTAGAGAGTGGGTAAGAGTGGGCAGCATGTGGGGATTTGTAACCGTACATAATGAACACAGACTTGAATCGTTCTGTTTGGTATTGAACTTCTTGAGCTTCCTGCCTGCAGCACTGATCTTTGATCTTATGCCTCGTTTATCAGGAGTAAATATTTACATGTTTATTTATATTTGTTATTATTTATTTGTTTTCGATTGTTGTTGTTTGTTCTGTGTCAGGACGAAGGACGGAAGTACCATCGCTTCTGCAGCCACAGTGGTGGAGCACCGAGTGGGATGAAGATGGAACGGTATACACACACACACACACACACACAGGACAATTTCACTATCTCCAAACCTGACCGACCACACGTCACGGACTGGGAGAGGAAACCGGACGTTTCCAGACACGGGGGAGAACATGACAAACTCCACACAGGACTACTATACCCGGGAATTGAACCCGGAACTATTGGGATCAGTGACGAGTTCATCGTCGCCGTAATGACGAACGGCTAATCTTGACTTTTTTTCCCGCTAGCCGCGGTTCGGCGTGAATCTGGCCTTAACAGTCTTGCCCTGTCCTGTGTGTCGTCTGTTGTCATAGAAACCGGCATGTGCGACCCGAGGTGGAGGAAAATGCCGGGCAGCGACGCGAGCAGCACCAACAACAGCAGCAAGTGATGGAGAAGAAGGCCATAATGTGAGTGATAAACGACTCCAGTGATGTTGTAAACAAGTAAACAAAACCAAACTTGTTTATTTATTACAAAACATGTAACACAAAATAAAATTAAACTCGTTATTTCGTTCAAAGAACTGTTTAGCAATTTATACCATTACATCCTTAAACTGTGTATGATCTAGTGCCATCTTGTGGTGAGATATAAAATAGCTCTTTTTTGTGTATGTGTGTATATTATACTGTAGTAAACAGTCCCGACATGACGCTTGTTATTGATTCTATGACGGATGCTGCATGCCTGATGGTGGAAATAAGTAAACGGGCCACAACTGGCCCGCGGGCCGGACTTTAGACACGACCGTGGTACTCCGTCCACCCTGCCCACGTTATATTTTATTTGTTTGTTTTTTATTTGTTTTCAGAATTCAAAGGGCCTGGCGTACGTCTCGGGTGCACAAACAAGCTTCTCCAGCCGAGCCGGAAGAACACATGGATCCACCGGTCGATCCCGTCTCGGCCAATCCGAGCGTAGAAGAGCTGGATCAGAGCCTCCTTCTGGTAGGATGTTTAAAAAGTGTGTTTTTGTTTGTTTGTTTTGTTGTTAAAACGAGTTGTCATTTGTGGGTCTCTTAACTGGGTTTTCCATCCACTAGTTTTGAAAATGTAATTACAGAATTGAAAAAACTGGATGGATGAAGCTCAAAATTCGGATAAAAAAGACCCAAATATCACAAAAATGCTCGATCGAGGTGGAAAAGTTTGAATCTCACGTCACTGAAACGAAACAAAAGTGGATAAACGGCGATGTTTTCGTGTTTTCGACCGGACAGTCCGATCATCCGGTCCTGTATTTTAGGACCGGGTGGGTACGGGTGCGAGAGTCCGTCTCTGGAGACCCACCTGAACACGACTTTTCTTCCTACAAGACTCGGTGATACACGACACGACTCCCCCTGCAGGCGCGTCTGTGCCAGTGCTGGTGATTCTGATTCGGTTTAATAAGGAACCGAGTTTATACAGAGTCGGAGTCGGAGTCGGTGAAATGAATCGGTTCAGTCGATTCCTCTGAGTCAGTCGCTCATCTACCAAAACGTCATTAGACCTAAAGTAAAAAATGAATGAAAAAATAAAATCTCTCCGTCTTGCTCGTTTTTCTGCAGCGCCATCTAGAGGTTTGTTTGCAAAACTGTTGTTGATGAAAGCGGCACGTTTTTTTTTTCTTTTTTTTTCTGCCGATATTGCAGTGTGTGTGCATTTATGTGTGTGTTTGTGTGTCTTTGTGTGCAAGCTAGTAGGTGATGTAGCTTCCTGCAGACTGGGTGAAGACGTTAGTCTTGGCATGATGCCCAGATCTGTAATTAGCAGCTAATTAGATGATTTTTCTAAACTGGTTAATTAAAAACATATTATATTAAGTTCAGTTCCTACACAGTGCTTCACACCGACACGCCCACACGACGCACACGTTTCCGAAAGTATATGGACACCCCTACGGTCATTTAGTCATTTAGTTAGGGCCCCAGATAACCGGAAGTGTATCCACAACTTCCATTAACGTTATTTAAAGTGCTATTATAATGTCCGTGATTCTGCAAATGCGAATTCCGACACGCAAATCCGGTTCCTCCATATTTTGGGGGGTTCGAAAAGGGCATGTCAGGTCGTCTGGTCTGGCTCAAAGCACTCGATACTTTCATTGTGTCACTGCGGAAGATAAGTGGAGGGATAAAACGAGGTAAGTCAGGCTTGTATTGAATTTCAGATAAAATCTGATGAACACATAAATAGGCCAGTAGTATACATGTCACCATTTCAATGCTTTAATGCTACGATAAACACCGAGTGAGACGTCCTCGTACCGCCTGTGCGGCCCCTAAGTCCAACACTCGGTCCTTTCAACCCATGTGGGGATGAATCCGTCCGTGCATGGACGTAACGTGACCAGAAATGTCCCGAAATGCTTGGAAGAGCCTCATCATGCCCTCACCCACCCTGGTCCGTTCATCCCTCAGACTTGAACCCAATGGAGCATCTGTAAGCCGGAATTTAATTCTTATAGTAGCTGTGGGATGCGCTGTAGTCAGCACGGCTCTTGATGATTTACTACGTGCAGTGCGGTCGATTTTATATAGTGATGATGCACCATGAATCAAATCAGGAGAAGACAGAGGGCGCTGCCACGCACTCAGATCGATTAGAAATCATTTTAAGCTACCTCAGATATTAAAGAGCGGTATTATTTAAATAATATTTAGATATTATTTAATTTTATTAGTTAAAATTATATCTAGTTTGAGAAAAATCAATAATCCATATTAACGGGAGGTAAATAAGAAGTTTTTACATGCTGGCTTGTTATAAAAAGTTTCCAGAACTGCAAAGAAAACCTTTAGCCTGACATCTGGCTTGTTTCGTAGACGGGGGATAATGGAGATCAGTGCATGACTCCTCTTGTTGTTGTTCTTATTATTATTCAAGTTTACACAATAAAACTAGACAACACACTAGTAAAACATTCATGTCAGACTGCCACGTTTGGACCCTTGACCTTGGTCTTTACTGGTCAGTCGTCACATAGTTCAATCAGGTCCACAAACTCACATTTTTCTCTCTCACGTCAGACACATGTCTAAAATGTTCAATCCCAAGATAAAACTTGGCTAACAAGGTACCCGAGTTAATACGACTGTGCACACACACTGTGGATCCGTGCACACACACTGTGGATCCGTGCACACACTTGGCCCATAAAAAGATACGCCCAAATTACTCATCGATTTCGGCCGAGCTAGAAGAGGGTGAGATTTATGAAATGTCCGAGACTGAAGAGAGAACTCGTACTTCTGAGAGCGAGAGAGAAGATAAACGATGGGAGACGACAAATTGACTTATGGGAGATGGCTCATCATTCGGAGTTTATTAGTTTATTTATAGTTAATAGGGTCGGACCGACTTCCTCGCCTAGTTCCGTTTCTCGTCCGGGGCCCAAGGTTAGACCGATGCGGGTCATTAGTCCCGAGAACAAACATCAGAAGCTCTTGTTTTGCCCTTAAAGCCACACCCACGTATGTGGCTGGGTAAGATCGATCACCGATCTCTACCTCTCAATACAGCGAGGTAGCAGTTGTACGTATTAATCTGTTAACGACACAGATCTGTAGACGGCGCGATAATCGTTATCGTAAATGTGCACGATAAATGTGTGCTTATTTACATTTAAAACATTTATTTAAAATGTTTCCTGTACCGAACTGTACAGAAAACTGTTCGAGTCGGGAATGATGCTGGACGGAGTTCCTGATAAGTGAAGCATTTACGACCTCTGCTGGGTGATCGATGGCACTTACATTGTAGACAGGGGATAATGGAGATCAGTGTGTGACACCAATAACAGACCGATTATCAGTTTATGTTAGCTTGTAATTTCTGGCTATATATTTGATTACAATCAGCAGTGTTGTTTCATTTTATTTTAATTATTATTATTATTATTATTATTATTATTATTATTATTATTATTATTCAAGTTTAGACAATAAAACAACACTACAACAACACAATTTTGGCCGTAAGCAAAGCCACAAATTATAAACTAAAACCATTATATGGTAAATCACACACGTAGAGTTACACACTGCTCTCCATTATTCCCCATCTATCACCCTGGTGCCATTGATCATCCCGCAGATTTGAACGAACAGAAATGTTTAAAATTCTCCAACAGCTTCATTTCCGGTCACGAAAAGCTTCTTCTGAAAATAAAAGCCCTCCCCCCTCCCCCTCCCAAAAAAAGGCATGAGAAAAGCTAAGCTTTAAAGAAGATCAGTAATTCTGAAGACAGGGTCTAAATCGCTGTCTCTTTTTTGTCTTATCTGCCCAGCTTAAAGACAAAGAGAATGCAATCACTCGGGCCCTCCAGGGAACTCATTAGATGTGATATACTTCACCGGTCACACAGCAAGCCGGGGAAAAAAAATAAAATAAACCAACCCTCAGTACAAAGGATAAAGCCTTCAGCCAACTCCTTCCATCCCTAACAGGGTTTACCGGGCAAATAACACGCCCCGTTTGATTGCCTGCATTGTTTTCGGTGTAATTAGTCACGCCAGATGATTTCAGATCATTAAACAAACCATTAATTTGAGAAACAATAGCGCTGTCCATCTGGTTATGACCCTATCGGTGCTCAATAAACAGCTAATCGGGATTTAATTGTCGAACCGACGTTCAGCCATCGCTCATACGTCATGTTCAGGCTCGTACACGGACCACGACAAAACACATTCAATAAATAAAATCTGAACATTTTATTTGCTTAAAATTTAAGACTTTTAAAGTACCAGGGTTCAGATTTAATTAGTGTATAATGAATCATTTTCTACTTTAATCAGCAGAGGGCGCCGGTGCTGTGCTGACGTCATTGGTGCTATACATATGGTTGCCGGGGTCGGGGTTTTCCTGATTAAAAGGGGTTGGATGGAGTCTTTTATTTAATTTAATAAATAACGTCTTTTATTTGAGAAAATGAAACTGAGGTCAAACAACTATTATTTAATTTTATGCTTTTGTTTTAAATCACAAAAAAACCCTAAAACTAAATTTTAATTATTATTTTCATAGTAATTCTGACTAAAGTTAATTTGCCATTAAAATCCCGAATCTGGCAATCGAGTAGTGACGTCAACCATCGATTCTGTTTTCCTTTTTCTGCATTTCAACAGTTGCACTATACAGTCTGACCTATTGAGGGGTTTAGGGCGTCGCACAAGGGCCCGATAGCAGAAACCTGACTCAACCAGGCACCACTGCCCTCTACTGTTTAAAGTCGATATCAATTCGTCTTTGGTGATGCCACAATGATCCCAAAACCTCCTGAATATACTCAGGAAATTTTTATCTTTCAATTTTCAAAAAAGATTGACTACGATCAGGGGTCTAAGTCTTTCTTCGGACATTTCCGGGCGTCTCCGGGTTATAACGAACAAACCTCAAGCCATTTGTGGCTGAACTTGAACCTCGGATCTGAGCTTCTAATTGCTCTGTGGGCTGATGAACGCTGAAACGCTTGGGCCGACTCGGGTTCTGTAATGGATGGGGTTGTTTCGGCGGGTGGGGAACGATCTGCTGTCATACTGAGAGGGAACGGTGCGCGTCTTTCATCTTGGGAGAAATGGGAATTTCGAACCACGCTCCACCCCCCCCACCCCTGCCCCACTCCATATAGCTGAGTTTAATACAGTTCATCTCTCTGTAGATGTCTTCCTCGCTCACCCTGCTTCGCCTCCAGTATTTCGAAGCCTTTCACGCTTCTCTGTATTCTCTGCAGAACTTGCTAGTCAGAAAGTATGTGGACACCAGGACGTAGTTGCATCTAGTTTTCTCCACAAGACACTTTCCATTCCATTCATCATGTGTATGTCGTGAGTATTAGCTTAGTACCAGAATAAATTAAAATAGCGAATGAATGAATAAGAAGCTGCGTCCAAGCTCTGACTTCCGCTGAATATGCTAAGACACGAACTCCTGGTGCGAACGATCCAGGGGGAAGAAAACAAGCATCCATCAGACCCCGCGGCGGAAGGGAAAGCACTTTCAGATAAACGCTAAAGACATTCGGATGGTAAACGAGTGTTGAACCGAGTCCAGACGCTCCATCGAGCGCAAATCAGCTAAACTCCGATCTTATCTGATAACGCTCGTGCTCGGCTGGTTATCGTTTATCCTTAAGTGTTGTGAGAACAGGACGTTTCTTTTACTTCGCTAGTCATTTGGTCGCAATAAATGGAAACGCTACTTGAAGATTTCGTTACTCTGGGATACGGTGTGATACTTTACCCGGGCTCAGTGTCTAATATTATTGATACATAACAGTAAACGTTTTCATCAGAATTGACATTAGGACGAGTTTGACAAGGGCCAAATTGACTTCCAGCCGCTCTTGGATGGTCAGCAGCTACCAAAAGCTGCCCAAAGAAGGACAAACGACTTCAGGTTACTACCAAAATTCAGCCGACCCAACGTCGGGTGTGTACTCGGCTCCTCTCTATGGCCTGCCATCGATCTTCCGGGACCCTGAGGAGAGTGGCTGGTTCAGAAAGCTGCGCTAATAGCAACGCCAGCGGTGAAAGATTTAAGAGCGGCGATCTGGCCTCTCTTAATTATTTACTCCGGTTCTGGATGGGGCGTGGAGGTTGGGGTATGGATTTATGTTGATGATGGATTGATGGATTGTGAGTGCAACGGATATTGGGGGGCATATATGGTTCTTATCTATGTTTTCTTATGCTGGATAACACGCCCAAGGGGGTAGTGGGGGTGTTGGAGGAAGAGTTTACGGGGTGAAACCTTGAATGGTGTTTGAAGCCGGTATTAAGTATTAAGTGGCTGGAAACTAGCGGATGGTGATAATAACGCGGCTCATTGGATCGAGTCGTTGACATTAGCATCACTGGAAGGAATTAAGAATCAGTGTTTGCTGACCCAGGTTTCCCCCACACACACACACACACACAAACGTACACCAACACGGGTTATTAAAACTGTAAATATCAGCAGGACATTGATTTGATGTAATGATTTTCTCCTCCTTGTGCCAGTTCGGCTGTCCGCCGCGGTCGAAATGCTTACTGTCGTAATATCCCGCGGCCATCGCTCATCCCGGCCCGGGTCACTCTGTTTCCATCTATTGCGCCGATGTCAATAGAAACATCAATTAGCAAAACTAATTGCCATAATTAATGTTTAATGCGCGTCGTTAATAAACAAGTCGTAAACAACTCATTTAGGAGCCAAGTTTTGATACGACAGTCCACAGTCGGCGTGGTCACTGTCTGACTCTGGTGGTACTTATGTTGTATAGTGTTGCGTCGCTTGGACGAGCGGCCATGGCGACAGCACAGCCGACGTAATAATCAAACAGTAAAGGAAAAGGATTTCCCATCATCCCTTATTTTGTTGCTAAGCTACTGGAGCTGATGCTCTTCATTACCATTACTGTTACAGCGCCGGGAGGAAAAACTCGGCTTTCATGTCTTGTAGCCGAACAGTTTTGAGGTGCGACTGCTGAAAGCCCCTCTCTACCTCCTTTTATCTCAAAGTCAAAAATCCCTCAGAAGAACCTCGTCGTGCTTTCGTCCTCTCTCCAACTTTTTAGACTGAGAGACCGAGAGCTAGCTAGTGTACATTTATATTTTAAATAGTTAGAGTACATTCACATTTTAGATAGTTAGCTAGCTAGTGTACATTTACATTTTAAATAGTTAGCTAGCTAGCTAGCTTACATTCTCATTTTAGATAGTTAGCTAGCTAGCTTACATTGTCATTTTAGATAGTTAGCTAGCTAGCTTACATTCACAATTTAGATAGTTAGCTAGCTAGCTTACATTCACATTTTAGATAGTTAGCTAGCTAGCTTACATTCACATTTTAGATAGTTAGCTAGCTAATATACATACACTTTAGATAGGTAGCTAGCTAGTAAATGTTCACATTTTAGATAAATAGATAGCTAGTGTACATTTACATTTTGGATGCCTAGCTAGCTAGTTTCCACTTACATTTTAGCTAGCTAGTATACACTTACATTTTAGATATCTAGCTAGCTAGTATACATCTATATTTTTTTGATAGCTGGCTAAGTTACGCTTACATTTTAGATAGTATACATTTACATTTTAGTTACATAGATAGCTAATATTCGTTTAAATTTTAGATAGCTAGCTAGCTAGGTTACACTTACATTTTTGATTGCTATAGCTAGTGGTAAACACCACACTACGCCAGTGGCTCCAGTCCCATATTATATAAATGTTTTTTTTAACAGAGCTTATATTGAGTATGTTCTCTTGCTTCTGCCACATTTGTTGGTTTCTGATAAGGTTTAAGATTCCATTTCTGTGACCTACTTCGGTGCCAACTGTCTCCATTTGGCATCGTGGCCCTTTTGGCCATCATGGATGAGCGAATTGGTCCGTCCATCTTGTGCCAAAAGTGCAGAGATTGGCTGGGATCCCGGGAAAAGATGAAGAGTCCCGGGCATCTGGACCGGGCAGGATCACATCTGGCATTACGGTATCAGCTGGCACGGCTCAGCGAAGACACCATGATTTAAATACACATCAGTCTAATCGTGTGTCCCAATGCCCTCTGTGCTCCTGATCAGAAGGGCACAAAAACTATTTAATTATTTATTTATGTGTGTATTTATTTATTGTGAGTATTTATTATTAAACAAACTTGGACTGATAAATAAAACTTGTCTTTTAAATGAGCGATCTGATCTACCAATGTGCACATCATCCAACCGGGCACCACTGGTCAACACCATCGAAAACGTCATTTGAATAAATAAAACATAATAAAATATAATAAGCAGAAAAAATGTTATAAATAAAAATATGTATTTAATTCCCAGAGTCAAAAGGTTACAACCGAAGTGCCTTTGAGCGACGCACCGAATCTTTAAGTGCTCCCCGGGCACTGTGGCTAGGGCTGCCCACTAACCCCGGCTATGTGTGCTCACTGCTGCCCACTAGTGTGCGTTCGCGGTTGTGTATCATGTAGTGTGTAAGTGTAGTGAAGTAAAAGCACAGGTGGTGAAAATAGTTTTCTAATAATAAAGAAAATATGTCTATTATATATATATATATATATATTGTTTCATGTCTAATTATTGTTGTTATTTATGGACGTATGAAAGTAAATAATCCCGGTACATCATGATCGATGGCAGTTCGTCCGCTGGACAGGAATCCCACAGGGACACGATAGTAAGTGCAAATGTTGTTTTCGGCTTCTTTTCCACACATACTTTCCGTGTCCCCGGGTTACAGGAGTTATGATGACGTACAGGAAGTTCTGCGTGTAGATATTTGTATAATTAACGGCTCGACTTGATGTTAATGCTTTGGGACTGGGGACCCAGAATCTGCTGAATGCTGAATGTATAATGAAGAGAAATTATGCACAATTTAATTGGACGGATGTAACCCGACGCTGCACCCGGGCCAAAGTCCCTCCATTATCTGTACTTATTAAGATCAGATTCTTCTACATCATCGTACGTTCAATTTTTTTCTTCTTTTTTTATACTTTTTTAATTCTATAATACTTGCCAGACCTGGACTGAGCTTGCGTTTTTATATACATTTCATATCTTTAATTATTATTGAATGATAAAATGATTAATATATAATAGTTAATTATTGGTGCAATTATTAGTAGTTGTACAGGTGGCACTGTGGCGTAGTGGTTAGCGCCGTCACTAATCGGGAGGGGTTGGGCTATCTGTATGGAGTTTGTATGTTCTCCCCATGTCCGTCTGGGTTTACTCCTGGTACTCCGGGTACTTCGGTTTCCTCCCACAGTCCTAAAACGCTCAGGTGAAGCAAATCGAAGAGACCAAATCGTCCATGAGTGTGTTCGGTGTCATGGATACGACCCGGGGTTTAAAACGTGACGTTAAAATGCTCAATAAATAAATAAACACATGAATAAATAGTAATAGTAGGTACTGTTTTATTAAAACAGTAATAATCGTGGAGTTATCATACAGGTTACCAAGGATACTCGTGGCGTATGTTCTGACGACCGCCAGGTTAAAAAAAAGTGCCCCCTGGTGTACACAAGATAAAGCCAATCACTTTTAATGGTCTTTCTGATTGGTTTTCTTCCCCCCCCCCTCCAACCCCCTAGAGGAGTGACCCACATCGGCTGGACCTCGACCTCCCAGCACATCCTCATCCCTCACACAGCAGTAACGTTTTCCTTCTTGGCTCGAGACAATCACAACGCTCTGAGATGACCTAGAATTTTACAGTCGCAATGAAGTTGACCTTTTCCCTCCCTACAGAACCGACCAATCACGGCCGGCGTCAAGATTAGTCGTCTAGCAGCCTACATCTGCCCCACCCGAACCCGGGACGATTTTTTTTACGGTCCAGTTTTATAGCTTTTGATTCATTTGTCTACCGCCTGGTGGTACATCAGGGGTGTCCAAACTTTTGGCGATAAGTACCAGATTTGCTGAGATGAAAATATGTCGGGGCCCGACGTTCAGTTTGTCCAATTGTACGTGTTTTGTGAAATATTTTAATTTATTTCGCTCTTAAATGATCATAATTTTGCGGCTCCAGTGATCTTTAGGAGGAAAATGTAATCTCGCCTTCTGAACTTATTTATTTATTACAAAACACGATAGAGACTTTTGCTCTTACTTCAGTAGTCTATTCCGGTAGAGAACATACCAAACATCTTTGTAGTCCTTGTTTTTACACACTAAACTCTTAAGCAATTTATACGATTAAACTCGTGTACTGTGTATCATCTACTGCCATCTTGTGGCGAGATATAAAAGAGTGTACGCTTTTTTATATATGTGCGTGTAACTTTGGGCAACCTTTACCGTTACGTAAAAAGTCCTTTACGTAACGTTCGACCTTCTTATTCCGGTCTTTTCCACCCAGCAGACCGGAAACTAATTCACCTGCTTTATAGCATTAGTCGATTATGCCTACCAGATCTTTGATTGGTTCGTGATGTTGGCGCCGTGTCCTTGGCAACCAAGAACCAAAGTCCGGTTTTTCCCGGACAGCAGACAGGATCCCTGACACAAGTCTTCTTCACACCAAGCATTCTTTTTTTTGCCACCTCCTTCGTTCAGTCTTAGATTCTTCCCACAGAATCTTCCGGACTATCTCGGAATCTTCGTCGAGGATGCTATTGCGTAACAATCGAGCTAATGTGTGCAGGACATTCAAGAGTCCAAGAGCGCTAATATCTCGCAGGATGCAGGAACTCTTGCCAACTGTTAGTGAGGTTGACCATCTCCTATTGGTTTACGCCGGTCCTTCCACCCTGCATCCTATAAAACGCACATAAATTCACCCATTAGCATCAGTAGCAGATGCTTGCCAGTGCAAAACCCAAAAATGACTATAGATTTTCCGTCCTCGGCCTGGATAAATTATGTAAACCTTTTTTTTTTTCAATTTTCTTTGGTCGAACTCCAGCGTGTAAACAATCCAAATGTATTTAACTCCTTACAGGCGCGCGGATGTTACTGCGCGGAGTGCGGTGTAATGTGTAGTTCTTTCTGAACTTCACTTTAAAGCAGTCTCTGCACCTCATCGGGGGTTTTATCGTCTACCCAGGTGAGCAGTGGATGGTGGATTGAGCAGCTGACGGAATCTGCATCCAACGCTGGGTGCAAGACCAGTCTGTTCTCACCCCTCCCCAATCCCGAGACATGGACGATAGCGAAAAACAATTGTACAGTATAATAAATTGACGCATATAGACGCTGAATCTGGCAACCGTGTATCGCATCATGGAGTACTTTTTATAAAATTTAATTATTGTTTATTTAAGGACTTTGTACTGTACTCATCAAAGTAATAAAACATTTGTCTTTGTGTGTGTGTGTGTGTGTGTGTGTGTGTGTGTGTGTGTGTGTGTGTGTGTGTGTGTGTGTGTGTGTGT
>JAOUQU010365830.1:0-12390 GCA_028566735.1 Ammoglanis amapaensis
TGGGAAGCAGGGCATTTAGTTGTGCTGCTCCCAGACTTTGGAACTCACTCCCAGCTGATCTTCGCAACATGGATTCATTGCCACAATTTAAAATCAAACTTAAGACTCATTTTGATTAAAGTTGCCTATGGTCTGTGATTGCGCTTGCACTCTTTCTTTTTAATATTTTAATATTGTACTTATTTTAATTATGTATGTTTATTCTTGTTTTATTTTATTTTATCTCTTTGTATTTTCTTTGTTAGCTTAAACTATGTAAGGTGACCTTGAGTGTCAAGAAAGGCGCCCTTAAATAAAATGTATTATTATTATTATAAAATAAAATACACCAACATGGACTTTGTATTAGGTAGGATGTAGCCAGCCTGGGAGCATTTGTGCTGTTGTAACAGATGTCCATTTTTGAGAACCCCCTTCAAGAGCTGCAGTGAAAATGCTTTGCCTCAGTCAGCTAGCCATGCCAGGCTAGCTGTAATTCTCTGTACAGTGTGTATTTCTCTACCCACTAAGACCATATATAGCACTAACACGTTGATGATATAATCAGCTCCCAAAGCCTGGCTGACTTGTGTGAAATGTGATTGACGTGGAGTAATTTGCTTATTTTCCAACAAAATGTCTCAGTATTTCTGGATTCTGTTGAACCTTGACTTTTATTTAATTAGATTGATTCTGGAGGGTTGTTTTTTTTAAGTTAAATTGTTTGTATGTTATATCAGTTTTCTATAAGAAAGTTATAAATGATCATTTTCTGCATAACACATCTCATTAATAACATATTATTTATTCATTTAGCTTTTAACATCATGTTTTACACTTTAGGAAACATTCATGACAGTGACCATACACGTCAGTCATCACACAAGTAACATTAAACACGGTAAGGAATAATTTTGTATCTTTAATTAGCCTTACCTGCTTGTTTTTGGACTGTGGGAGAAAACCTTCGCAAACCTTCGCGTGTCTAAGAAACAAATTTGACGTCCTGTCGAATGCTTTATACTTTCGAACCTATTGAAAACATCTGTGGGACCACCTTCGGCAGCTGCGGGATCCACCGCAGTTAGCATGGCCCCAGATACTATAACAGATAATAAAACATATAATAATGTTATATTATAATACAACATAAATATTGTATTTAGCATAAATATTGCATACATAAAATGTATTTAGCGAAATTACATCCTGTATATTATATTATTTTACATGCTTCTTTATTAAATATTGTCTATATGCAAATAGACACCAGTATATGCTACAAAATATAGTAACACATATTGTGTATCCTTTTTTCTATGTACAGATATACAACTGAATATCCTACATATATTATTACACACATCCAGACTTATTTTGTGTGACTTATTAGTCCATAAGGTTTGTATATTTTTTTAGTTTAATGTTATTGTGTATTTTGGATTGGCAGATTGTTAATTTGTTTGTTTACCCGGATTGTACTAGAGAACGATGCGATCAGCCGGAGCCAAATTTCTTGTGTGTTCTCACATACTAGGTCAATAAACCCAGAATTCTGATATCTGTGTCAACCGATTTAAACCTTGTTTAATCACTTTAAGCGCTTTTAATTGCTGTTTGTACTTCACACAGCGACTCCATCATTATTAATAATTTATAAAATCCAGCTCCTACATGTAGTGCATAAGCTCATAACTTTGCTTGAATATAAATGGCAATGGATCAATTTTAGGATGAGAAAGCAATTTTGGGATGAAACCGCTGAACTTCGACTAAATTCCTTGGCAGCAAGTTTAGCCCCTAGCCAGGACAAGTAATAAAAATCCACTGTTCACTCTACGCATATTGAATGTGTTACATGGAAGATGGGCTGCAAGAATATTCTATCTTTATAAAATGATTAAAATTAAATGAAATATATTTTTTTCAAATTTGCGGCAACAGTTGTTGTTCTGTCTCAAACTGCACATTTATTTATGTGCACTGTAATATAGTGTGTAGATCGTAGTGCACACATTTGTGATGTTCCAATTGTATTTGTATTTTACTTGTTTAGTACTTTTTGCAATAGAAATTGTTATAAAGCAGCTTTACAAAATAACAAACCTCCAGACTAACAATAAAAACTTAACACGCCTATCAAATGTCTCAACCATCTAACCCGCCAAGTTATCTGCTGGCATTTGTTTAAATAATGAATTTCATGCTTTGGCTGCCGTTAACTGGTTGTGTTTGCTGGATGCAATAAAAAATGCAATAGCATAATACTCGAGTGTACACTAAGTGCACGGTTTGAGACACATCGTGTGCCATGAAGAGGAACTCTGAAATGAATTTCTGCAAACCCATATATGCTGATGGTGGATGGGATCTTCTAGCAAGACAACGTGTCTTCAGACACAACTCTTTTATTTATGCATGACTGGCACAATACACACATTTTTGCATCCTAGTGGCTAGGATGATGACCGGTTGATTACTGATTAGACCAATTTTTGCACTGGAGAGTTCAGACTCTCTGTAATGATGTGCTAGTGGAAAGTCAGATTGATCCTCCTGGGCATACAGTAACAATAATAATACAAATGATGTTTGTTTGATGAATTGCCAACCGCGTCCCGGCATTTGACACCTTTGGCCCAGTAGACCCATCAGGCAAAAAATATATATAAACAATGAATGAATGAGCTTTGTAATGTCAGCATCTTGTAAAGGTTAGAGTAGCTATATCCACCAACTGGGATCATTATCACACGGAAAGTCATGAAAGTAAACTTGTCACATGATTTTCCTTAGTCTCATTTTTCATTTAGATAAATCATCTGCTTCAATAAGAGTCTAAGATGAGCATCAGACACCATTAACCTGCAATCTGTATTATAAACTCACCTTTAATAGCTCCAGATTCAAGTATCAGGAAGGAAGGTCAATGTTCTATTAAAACTCATTCGTCAATTAAACAGATTTCACACCTACCTCGTTCAAGTACTTGCTAAATATAGAAAAGCCTTTCTACTTTTTAGTGTTTGTAAATCAAATCCTGAATTTTGCATCCGCTACTTTTATAGCCAACCAGCGGGAGAGACGGATGATGAATAGTGGTGCAGTGGGCGATGGATTAGTTCTAGAGGGAGACACTATAAATACTCACCTCAACCGTTGTTGTGATTAACTAAGGTAGTGAGCTAACGGACGCCGGGTGAGAACGGTGTGTGAGAACGGGTGAGTGCTGTTTTTAGGCTGTAGGATTTCTATTTAAAGCTGCTCTTTAGAAATTAGTTCTCCAGAATATAATATGCCAGAAACAGATTTGGGGGTGGTGGGGCAAAGCTTAAGATGTTGAGGTTCTTTTTGGGAGTGACCGGGATAGACAGGATAAGGAATGGGAACATCAGAGGGACAACAAAGGTTGAAAAATGGGTGACAACGTTAGAGAGATGGTGCAGAGGAATGATGATGGATATAATGGTAGGAAGATGTCAGAGATGGAGCTCCCTGGCAGGAGGTGGAGAAGAAAACCAGGGAAAATAGGAGATTTATAGATGTGGTACAAGTCTGCAAGAGAAGCTCGACTTCCCATAAAATGTAAACAATTTCAACATTCAGATATGTACAGTTGTGTTAACGTGCTATTCATTACAAATGTGTTAGAACATGTTCATCTGGAAGACTAGTTGGTTTAGAATCTCATTACAAATCGACTGACATTTTCTTCTCATTCATTCCCATAGTGTCAATGCATTTGCTCACAGAAGCTGAGCATCTATTCACTTCAAAGGGTTTTAAACAATCTTCTTTTGCCAATTTTTGCAGTTCATAATTTTGTCCCGCCTTTGGATGCTGAGCGCCTCTAGGGGTGAATGGAGCTTCTGCAAGTTCACCAGAGGATCAATCTTTTAGCTGAATCCCGTTTTGTTTTATAGCTATTTTGAGATCTACACCATCACTCAACGACTGGGAGCGTCCTCTGTTCAAAAGATCTGCAGCCCATCACTGATATGCAGGGAGTTGGTGTGTGAGGCAGAGGACAGGGTGAGGTGACAAACATCGATTTACTGTGACGACCCCTGATAAAAGTCAAAAGGCTAAAAGAAGAACAAGAATCGCACTAGAAATGTGTGGCGTGGAAAATGTAGTGTGAGTGCTTGACTTGCCTGTGTGTAGTTGCAATCTTATAATCTAAAAAGTGCAAAAATTATATCCATGTTAATGTTGAGATTACGAAATTGTTTTACAGTTGTGAGTTTAAGTTTGGTGTTTGGCTTTGGATTTACTGTGTAACTTGTACTTGTGTTGTTCAGGCAGTAAATTGGTACAATTATTAAGTCAAGTCAATTGCAACATCTGTTGTCTTTTGTTTAGGTGTTATGGCTTCTTAATGTTTCATTGTCATGCTAATTGTATCCATTTATCTTCCTGCTCCTTCTTTTTACTCTCACCTGTTCCATACACAACTGCCTCTTCCAATGTATAAATGTTTCTTATAATGTGAAAAATCCCATTTTTAAATTTACTATTATTTTATAATTGTTATAATCGTGTCCCCTTTGGCTCATTTTGGACTCTGGCACAAATTCTTTATTTTAATTTTTTATGTGAACCCTTCTGTTTGTGGTGTATGCCTGTATCGTGATCAACACATAATGTACATCATTATTAAGTCAAAATAAACGAATCGATGAGGTATTTAACACTAGAACTACCAGGATTTTCATATGACTCCTTTTTTTTTTACCAGAGGCTGCCAAATGGCATCTGGTAATGTTGACTTTATTGGGGGGTGGGGGTTCACCAACTTGTTCCAGAGAAGATTGTAGAGTGTAGTAGAGGGTCTCCTTGCAAATGTAATAGCCTAATTTAAATAACACTGGAGGCGAGAAAGCTATTCACGTTTGCCAAAAGACAGTTCTTTGGGATTTAGAGGTATAATTGCCAAATGGCTGCGGTTTGGTAGTTCTAGTTAAGACAAATGTATGTGAATGGTTCTTTAAAAAAATACACAATACACCACACAGAGAATGCCTTTATTATAGTTAATGCCATTATTGTAGGTTGTCATTGTTATCCCTTTTGTGTGTAATCCAGTAAACCTCCTACTGATAGCATCCCTGCCAATATAGCACAGAAAACACACAACAGAATATTTAGTCTTCGATTCAGTCAAAAACACCAGCAAGCTATAACAAGTTTAAAGTAATTGGTAAAGTCTATGCTTTGAATACTCAGTTTCCATTACTGCAATGCAGTAATGTTGGTGTGTCACACAGGCCATTAGTGGAAAGATATCATCCCAGGAGTCCATTTAACATGCAAAACAAATGCTCCCTTTTACTGCTCTAGTTGCCTTCGAATGTACGACTTACCTTTCACAGTACAAATGCTGGCACACAGATCTGGTTTGAGCTCCACTGAGAGTCATGAAGTAGTATAAAAAAGAAAAAATGCTAAAATCTAAAATAACACAGATACAAATATAATAACTGATATTGAGCTTTAATGCTGTGGATTAAGCAATTCTTCGCTGAGAATTCTCATCTGTTGGATCAATGGTTTATAAATATTGTCAGACTTGTTTAAATTCTTACACACTTGTTTTTCCTGCCTGTAACAAATTAGGTATACGGATCTATTCTTAAAGCTAGTTTTATTTTTATCAAGCATACGTATTGGAACGTATTGGATCACCAAGACTAATCCCTGTATCTCCGCTGTGGTCTGAAATTGTTTGGGGTTGATAGTACAAGATGGAAATTTGCCAACGGGTCAAACATTTCAGCTTTTATTTCCATGTATTTAGATCTAAATCTGAGTTATTCATTTGTCACCTGTCAGTTTTTAGACAAAATTAGTGCTAGTAAATACATAAAATAATACTATTGTTCAAATACAGCAAATTAATAAGACACCTATTTAAGACACCTGTTCTACCGTTAAAAAAAGTATAACAAGAATGTACCAAGCTTCCAGACTTCATGATAGAAAGGATATAGTGCACATTTTACCCTATAGATGACAAGGCATCAGTAGGGTATCTTCTGTGGGATCTTTATTGCATCGTCCATATCCTACATAATCTCTAATTGGTAGTGGTATTATATGAGTAAGCTCTATTCAATATGCACTTGAACCTCTTGAATAACAATGAACAAGCAGAGTCAAGCCACAATTGATGTCAGCTTTTATTTTTGGGAGTCTACTGTGAATTGCAAGTGGTTTTCTTTGTTTGCTGGTTATTCATTGGAGATCGACCTGCACTTAATGTTTCACCTTGGCATCCTTGGCAGAAATTCTTTCTGGCCAGCCTGTCACGGTAGACACTTGACTTTAATTACATGCTCAGTTTTAATAGTTTAGATTAAAATGTATCTCAAACTATTTATTTAAATATGTTTTTTTTTTAATCAAGCAGTTCTGCGAACATGTCAAGGTGAATCAGATCCATTTACGAATGATCTCCAATGGTTGCTAGACCTGTTAGATCAATAATGTGTTTTGCCTGCTCACCAATAATATCAACTTAATGACTCTGACGCTGTACTAAGCAAATATTCAAACCCCTCTAGCAACTTGTTTAAAAAAGCATTGTCTTGTTAGGATTGGAAACTCATACCAACATGGTGAAGTGTCTGCATACTTTTGGCATTTTGTGTATTTCGGAGTTCAGTATTGGCTTTATTTTTCCGGTATGCATTCTGATTAGACAGCAACCCTGTTAGTAGCCTCAGTGGTGGAAGACTGTTTGGGTTATTATGGTATGTTGCTGTTGGTCATGGTGTGTCACAGTTGTCTCGAGTAAGATTAGCATACTTTGCATTTGCTTCCTTTATTGGAAATTCTTAGCCTTCTGTGAGATGTCACACATAGTTTGGCTGGGATTATTGAGCCATGGGCTTTCACACGATGAGGAGAAGAAACAAAAACAATAATAATAAATCACACATTCACAGTAGAAGTATGCAAGTGCAAACATTGGAATTAATACAGCAGGAAAAATATTATTATAAATATTTGTGTTTTGGTCATTCGGTACAGCTCCTCTGGTAACTGAAGAAGACATACAATTTTGACAAAACCCTTAGTTGCCTACAGTTCCCCCAACTTTAAGCCATTCGTCATAGTGCACCTTGATACTTTCTCATAAATCTCCCTTTTTAACAGATACCTTTCTAGAACCTAGAAATAACAACAATAATAAAAATAGTAAAAGTAATGACAACACAATTCTTACATTTTCTTTGACTTTGAAACAATACAGATAGTATTCTAACTCATCGGACCGCAATACACGGTTCCACTGTGCGATGGTCCCTCCTAGATGCCCAGAGAAGTCAAAACCGCTTCTGAACATGCATGATTGCATGCATTCATCTAACTCACGTCATTATCTAGTCTCTCCATGTCACTAGCACGAATTTACCTCGTCCCAATTTGGAATGTGTTGCAGTTCCTTTCTCCATCCTCTCATATACCTGTTTCCTACTCCTACACATCCCAGATTTATCCTTGAACACCAGATTCCTCAGAGACTCCTGTCTAACCTAATCCGCAAGCCTGTCTATGATTGTCAGAGCTGACCCATGATGCGGTTCAACATCCACCTCAAACCCATCTGGTATTCCTACTGCACATCCCACAGCTGTCCTCATACATATCCGGCTCCACCCTCACATTCTTATCTGCCACTCTCATTTCCTCATACAAGACCTCGGGTCCTCTCTAGGCACCCGGTCAAATCAGTGATTTTTTTTTTTAGATTTACCAACACAGTACCTGGCCTATATTTTCCATACTGAATCTATAAATAAATATCACGTCTGTGTGGCGCATTTTGCTGACGAGACATTTGCCTTAAACCTCTATCAAAAACATCCAAACTATGAAAGAACACTTGGAATTATATAATAAACAATAAGTTTTAAACAGACACCAGAATATATTTTTATTCTTCAAAAAATGTTTTTATGACATATTTGTACATTTGTCACTTGGCTTTGGTATTGACTTTCTATAACTCAACTTCATTATGAGCGACATAAATTAGTTTTCCTAAGTTTTTAAGTTCCCAGAGATGCTCTGCACTTGTTGATTTGATTTAACTCTGTGGTCTAGCTCATCCCAAATCATTTGAGGAGGACAGGTCATCTGACACAACGCTCCACGACTCTCTGTTGTGTCCGAATAGTCTTTGCATAACCTGGAGGTGTTTACAATGATGAAAAGAAATTGAAGCTAGTGCAGGAATGGCTTAGTGATTAAGGTATCCAACTACAGACCAGTGAGGTCACTGGTTTAAGCACCACTATGACCAAATTGCAAATGTTGGGCCCTTCAGCAAAGCCCTTAATTCTTGATTGCTCAGAAAATGGTGTTCCATTGTACTTGTAAATCACTTTGAATAAATTAATAAAATAAACATTTATAATAAATAATGTAAATCTAAGCAAGCCTCAACATTGAATGGGAATGTGTGTTAGTAGCCTTGCTTAATAATTAGGGTACGGGACTAGTGATAGTGAAAAATGTTTGTTCAAACCTCACCAATGCTTGGTTGCTGCTGTTGGCACTTTGAGTCTGTTATGTAAGTCACTTGGATAAAGGCGTCTGCTATGGAAAAAAGTTCAATCTCCAGGGACTACATAAAAATCGTTAATGGGTACATATAATAAAATATCCAAAAAGTAGTGCACACATGCAGCACTTAAAGCAAGTTTGTATTAAATGTTGATTTAAAGATTTTAATATATTTCTCTGTTTGGAAATAATTAGTCCTGTGTCCACAATTTGCATAAGCACCACGAATGAATCAGATTAGACAATTTTATATCTCAATTATTAGTCCTTACTTACACTACTAGCTACACTTATTGAACGAATCTGTTTGTAGCTCATTTGCGGATCTTTCTCCAGTTGGATGTGTTTGGATGTGTTTAATTCATGATTAATTACCTTGAATTTTGCAAAGTGAAATGGGTGACTTACAGCTAACAAGAACTGAAAATATAGAATGCAAATATGTTTGTGACTTGGTTCCTTTCAATTGTTTTAAAGAGCCGTTCAGTAGCCGATCATGCAAAGAATGGAAATGAATCGACAAAGAAGAATTTAATGCGGCTTACCCGTAGCAATACCGGGGGGAGGCGACCAAGGGGGAGGCGCTACAGAGATAAAAGTGGTGGGTAAACAGACAACAACAGGCCAATAGTGCTACAATGTAATACATTTGTAGTCAGTAGTTGTTTGTAAATGCAAAAAAGTTGTTGAACAAATAATGTTTTTAAATTTTGTATAGTTTTAAATGAACTTTGAACGCCGTTCAATGTTTTGAGGGCTGTAGTGTTCCCTCTTATGGTCTGCATCGGTACTTTATTTGGTCAGCATCATTTCCACATGTAGAGGTAGTGTTGACTCAAGGTCGTAGCATTGCGATGACATTAATTTGTAGTATACGTTGTATAAATTGGCCTTAAATAAAGACAGCAGTGAAGAGGAGCTCATGCTAAAAGTGCACAGAGGTTCATCCGATCACCAGATATTTAACATACCAGTGGACGAGCACTCGGCAACTCAGTCCCGCCTGTCCTTTTTGTATCTCACAATTTTGCTTTTGTCCTTTTAGTATGGATGTAGCACGATTTGATTTTCACCTTTTTAAACACTCAAAGACGAATGGGTCTGAGCACCTCCAGTAATGCAGCTCTTGTGGGGGGTTTCAGTCTGAAGATGGCAGGATCTATTAAAGGTGGTCCAATTAAATAACAAGCGGGAGCAACACATTATTACAAAGGTGCGTAAAGCTGTATATGTCTATCTATCTGTCTGATTGTGCCTGTCTGTCTGTCTCACCATCGACTTAGACATTTAATATAATCTATTTATTTGCTATTTTATGTATTAATATTTCACTTTCTTTTTCACAGACTGCTTTATAGATGCTAGAATGAAAGTGTCTGTGTTTGCAAGCCAGAGTAAATTTTACAAGCATGGTCCTGGTTAGGATAATTTAATCAAGAATCTGATACCTTGACAGCCTTGCACGGTCAGCGGTACTGGTTCGAATCTGACCGCATCCTGTTCCACAGACTCCAGGACATCCCAAGTTGGCACCAAACCAACAACAAATAAAGAAAAAAGAACGCACACACTAAGCTGGAAAGAGAGACACAATGTCATTTGGCTAAGGATAGATTTAGTACGTTCATAGACATCAAAGCTCCCACAGGACACGCTAACACAACCTATCTAGAGTGTTTCAAGTAAGGAAAATACAGACAGGAAAATACACGTGACAGCCTTAATAGCCAGGAATAGAAACTAAACATAGATCAAAACAGTGTCGCTTGTGCCTGTAAAGTAAAAATGTACGACGTCTTCGCATAAAATAAATGTCTGGGAATCAGAATAATTTTAAAGCGACAGAATGTTTGAAGAGGGTATTTATTCTTCTTTTTGTTCTGTGATGTGACATAAATACAACAACGTTTAGGCTGATTTAGAATGTCTCAAGAGCTTCTTAAAAGCCTCTCTCCTAAATGTTAGGGTAGGGTTTTTTTAAACGCATCATTTTACACCCATTTTGCTTCAATTCAGGCATAACTGGCAACCTTGTTTGAGATGTTAAAAGCTAAATTTTTATAAAACTACACGTTAATATTTAACTTAGCTTTTTATTAATTAGCTTTTTGTATGTTCTTCAATAAACAGAAGAAGATTTTGATTCTGTCAACTTTAAAAGCTTGTTTGGCTGCGTCAAGAAAGCCTTAAAGGGGACATATTAAGGGCTGCACGTGTGTCAGGATAAACGTGAACAGCAGCAGCAGCGGAAGACAAACTGTGTAAGCCAAATTAGAAAACAAAAATTGTGCAATGCATAAACAAAATATATAAAAAGAAAGAAATTATTGAATCGACTTGTAAAAAGGCTGCATGGCTTTGAGACAAATCTTTATACACTGTTATACATGTGCGGACACATACGGACCAAAAAACAAAACCATGTCAAACATCAGTAGAGAGAAGATAGCGGGTAACAGATGTTCTCCATCCTCACATTGAGCTTGATAACATCTGCTACTGATAATAAAATAAACTGCCGTGCAAGATAAAGAAAAAAAGAATACAATAAGACTTAGGATATGTATAAAAAACATAATAATCCTTTTATAATGTATGGACTGGGATGCTACGGTGGTTAGATCAGCAGATCTATTCATAAAAGCAGTTTAAAATCATGTTTTAAATAATCAACTATGCAATTAAGGTACTGGGCTAGTAATTGGAAAGTCCCTGGTTCAATCTTCTGCCCTGCCAGACTGTCATTGACACTTGAACCTAGTGCGTAAACTTTAATTACTTAGACATTGTATTAATTTACCAGTATTTATTTATTAACAGGACTGCGGATATGTGGAATCGTCACAGTCCATCTGAAAGCCAGGATCTTCTTGTTGTGAGGTGACTACCCATTAAGCCACCGTGCCACACTTGTTTTTTTTAGTTAAGGAAGCGATGGGTAGTCATTTAAAAGCATTGTGTTATTAATTATTTGCTAATAATAACTTCTCTTCAGTTTGCAGTTCTGTTTTTGGCCAGCGAACCACATCCAAGATGTTCCAGGGAAAATCTTATCACTTCTCAAAAGTTAGAAAAATAAATAAATCTGTTGTATTTTTTTAACTAGCGATGACAACAGAACTTGTTCTCATTTGTGTGATTACTCAGAGACATTCTCCATCTGCTTCTCCTAATTGTAAAATTCCCCATTTTTGGTTTTTGGCATTAATGAATAAATCTGGATATTTGTAATTCTATGAGAACAGGAAGGACGTGAATAAAAATCAAATGCAATCTAAAAAAAATGATTTTCATCACTAATTTATCACTTCTATTTACATTAAACAAGGCCGGTGTCGGTGAACACGATGTTCCGGTCATTTAAAGAACTATGCTGAGGCGGCACTCGCGGAGGCTTATTATCACTTACAGCACTATCGCCTGACAGCAAGATGTCCGGGGTTAGATTTCTGGCCCGGATAAGGTGATTTGGGGCTTTCTGTGTTGAGTTTGAATGTTCTCTTTGTGTCTGTCTGGGTTTCCTCTTGTTTCTGGGCTTTACTCAGACAGTCCAAAGACATGCAGCCAGGATACTGGAAGTGTTGTGTGTGTGTGTATGTGTGTTTGTCATTTTACCCTGCAACACCCTGACCTATAGTGTATGGACCAAGCGTGTGCCCCACTGTGGCCCTAATAGGATTAAGCACTTATTAATGGACTTGGGAAGAGTTTTGCTAAAATTTGGTAGCCAACTGCTGGATCCAAAATTAAAAACAGACATTGTATCATCATCATTATTATTATTATTATTATTATTATTATTATTATTATTATTATTATTATTATTATTATTATTATTAT
>JAOUQU010366042.1:0-22809 GCA_028566735.1 Ammoglanis amapaensis
ATGTTGTGTTATAAATGTGCATCATAACATGTTGTGTTATAAATGTGCATCATAACATGTTGTGTTATAAATGTGCAGCTAGATTTAAAGTTCCTGTTACAACTGAAAATTTATCGGTCGCGCAAGTAAGCCGCACTCCAGTTTTCTATGTTCCAAATTTTGGAAAAAAGTGCGGCTTATACTCGGGCCAATACGGTAATTATCTTTTTTTTTTTATCCAACGTTACCAACTTTTCCACCTCAATTATTCAGTTTCTTAAATTAATTTGAGTTCAATGTTGGTCAAACTTTGACATAATGTCATGATGAAGCAGTTAAACGAAGCATTTTACTGCCAGTTGTATTGTAAATAATTATTTATATGACAAATAAACCTTGATTTGATTTTAATTTGATTAAGAAGATGATTTATTCATGCATCATGGTACTGAAGGTCCTGATGTGAATTGTACGACTCACAACTGTGTTGTTTTTTACTTACACTGAACTGAAGGTCTCGTAACGCCTGAATTGCCCTCATGGGGATTAATAAAGAAGCCTTGTTTTAAAAAAGGTGAAGACATTAATGCTAGCTCTGATAGAAATGTGTATGATCAGCAACCAAGACATTTCGAAATTCATTTTTGTATTTTGTCACACGATGATGCTGATGTAATTTGTAACAGATTGATTTTTACATAACATCCCTTAAACCAAGGGTCGCCTCGGTTTAAACTCTTTATTGAAGATGAATTGTTATGACCATTGATTTTATGAAGAACTGCCAATACTCAAATTGCAAACTGATTAAATTCGAGTCCTTCTTGCTTTAAATTAAGCGAGCAGGATCTTGGATCGCGCCACACCCGACGAAAGCGCTCTTGTTTAATAGGACCCCAGTGGCGATTATTACTCGTGCACAGTTAAACGAGACTCAATTTGTTAAGATTTATAGCAAGTGTGTATGTAGGATCTGTCGGTGGCTTCGTTTTTTTTTTTGGCCAGCCCAGCCCACGGTGATAAAGGAAGTTGGACAGTGCAGAATGAATTGTGCCCTTGTGCCTTCCAAGGGCATCTGAGCAGAGCAGCAATCCTCCACGTCTAATCCTCCATAACTGACCTGTCAGCATCGCGTCCAGCTATGACAGCAGGTGCAGGAGAACACACACACACACACACACACACACACACACACACACACACACACACACACACACACACACAGAGGGTGCATTCCTGTTTTCCACTCCTTTTTTCAGGTCAGGGTTGCAGTGTGTCCAGTTTGCTTAGAATTCATGGGCACAATGCAGGAAATACACACCAAACAGGACACATTCATCTCAGAGTGTTTTATTTATTTATTAAGCATTATAGCTTCATGTTTTAAACTTAAACTCATATCTAACTCATCAAACACGTTTCACGTTCACGTTTCTTGATACACAAGTCACATCAAGCACAGTCATGGACAATTTAGTCTCTACAATTTACCTAACCTGTGTGTTTTTCGGACTGTGGTAGGAAACCGGAGTGCCCGGAATAAACCCACGTGGACACTAGGAGAACATGCGAACTCCACACAGAATACCCTCAGGCCGACCCGGGAATAGAACCCAGGACTTCTTGCTGTCTTGTGCCACCTTCTCAGAGCACTTCAGAGCTCCTTATCATGTGTGTGTAGATGACTAAACAGCCAATTTAAATTCATTGTGCCACTGTGCCATCTGGATAGGGTTGCCAGTTCACAATCATGGTTTCCAGCACACAAAAAAAGCATTTCATAATCTGCCAAAAGCACAACAAACTGAAAAAAAGCACAGCACCGGACAAGCAGATAAAGTTTAACATTTCACCCACCAAAGAACGTTTTTCCTAGTGGAAAACTACCCAATCTGGCAACACTGCGCTTGAGCTTGTGGAATCTGAAATTGAAATTGAAAGATTAAAATCTTTGAACTTCAAAACTGTGATCCCACTGCCAGCTATGCGATCATCCGAGCATTCATTTCTAAACAATGTGTATGTTCATGTGCAAATAACTTCTCATTAATGTTTAAGGTCTGAGGCACACAGAGGTGCACAAGTGTCATTTATTTGCTATTATTATTTTATTTTATATGCAAACGTTGATGACGATTTGATCTTTTTTTGGTACACAAGGACACGTGGGTTGACATGCTAGCATGTTATGCTGCCTCATCTCATTGGTTTGAATGGCATGATGCTAACTGTGTTAGCTTAGTAATCCAGACAGCTCATATCTAGAATTAAATCCATAAATAACCTAAACATAAACCTTGTACCTGTCTTGCCAGTCTGTAAACATGGCATCAAATTAGTAAATCAATAATTATTAGAATCCTCTGACTATGTAGGTAGTAAGACGGCTCCCTGTCAATCATGTATGAACCGACCAATCGGTTTACTCCGTGCATCCTGAGTTTCTGGAATCAGGTTTGTAATAGAATATTCAAGCGTTTAATATAGTGAAGATGTAGATCTGTAAACTTTAATGGAACGTTCCAGGGTGCAGACTGCAGTGTTTCGGTAGGCGTGGCCAGTGCTCGTCTTCATCCACCCACTCTTTTAGCATTCTCAAGAAGTACTTCGTGTTAGCTGTTGTGTGGAGCATGAAAAATAATCTTTGAAGCTAATCGTTCCCATTAGATGATGCTCATGCCGTTATCGATCCATGGCTGCTTATTAGTTTGCAGTTGCCATTGTGGCGAGTAAACATGCTTCCAACGTGGTGCCCGCATCGCCCGAAAGGACCTCATGAGTTGCCCGTGGGCCTGTTCTAAAAATAAAAAAATTGCATATTGATATTTATTTGATTCCTACCTTGTTAAATTATTGTTGAAAATGATTGTGAGAAATTATTTACATGATCAGCATCTTCACATAGATGATCATTAATCATTAATAGTAACATGTAATTAAAGGTTATAAATTTGTGATTTCACAAGTGTGTATCAAACTGGTCGCCCTTCACATTAGTTGGTACCCAAAAAGAAGCTCTCAGTTTCAAAAAGGTTGGTGGCCCCTGATATAGACCAATATAGAGAGATGAATGGATTAAAGACATGAGGTCAGGTTTATGAGAAAGATTCTAGATGTACAATGTCCAATCCCTATTACTTTGATACATACCATTCCATTTGCTATTTGGTGTGACTGGTTGATCATCCCTGTAGAAAGGAACAAAGAAATAGCCAATATTTGTAAAAGGTATTGGGAAGAAGGGGAGCTGTTTTGGTCTCACCACAACAACTGTGTCCACAATGTTCAGTTATAAGTATTGGGTTGTGTAAGCTGCATATTATACAAGTCTGCCCTTATACAATGTCTGCCCTTACCTCATTGCTTTCAGTTTGACTTTACGTGAAGAGTTCTCACAGGCCTTTACAGCATCTTCAAGTGACATTCCCAGTGTGCACCTGCCACTGATGTAGATAATTTTGTCATTTGGTTGAATGCTGCCCTCTTCGCTGGCTGGAGAGTTTGGCACCACTTCCTGAACATAAATCCCCTGCCATTTGCTGCCGATGCCACCTGACAACTTAATACCTACAAAGATGGCGATTGGAAAAAAATGAGAATGTAGTTTATTTATACTAGAAATGGACCAATTACAGAAGACATTGTAGTGAACACTGAATTATGAATGACGCCACGTGTTAAATCACTCTGCATTAGTTGTCTAATATTATTCACTGACACAATTTTTGTCATGTGATTTTCATTGTGTATCTGCTGTCTGAGTCATATGGTGGGACTTTGGGGAGCTTCATGATGCTTATTGGTGTCAATACTGGTTTGCTAAATTCCTTCCTCCCTTTATGTTTTTTTTCATTTCCTATGTTTCATCATTTTCATACATTTGTAGGATTTGTCTTACCCAACTGTCCAGATGTTGTCTTGTATATGATGATGTCCTGAAGACTGTCAGGTGGCAGAGGAGGAAGGAGGTTCTGCACAGCTCTGCCTAGAACCATGTGGAGTCTTTTGGGGGAGCTTCTCAAAATAGTCATGGCTACTTCATCGGACACATTGGTCACGATATGACCATTCACCTGAAATTACCAATCAAATTCAGCAAAGACTTGCTAAGTACACCGAGACACATCAAGCATATATATGAGGAAAAAATGAAAAGAACTGAGACAGATCTGGTTCTGAAAAGCCATTTTCCAAAAAAACTGCTTTGTTTTCAAGGTTAAAGGAACTAATAAGCTCACTGACCTAGGTTTGTAGTATTTATACACAGTTGCCACATACAAGTGATAAAAGTAAACGATGGTGCAATAATGAGTGATAAATTGAGAAAGCATACTGATGCTTCCTCTGAGCAGTAGCTGCTTTTTACCTGCACTAGGAGAGTTCATATGCGTAACAGCCAAGCCCTGAGAGTCATTATTCCTCTACACTGGACAGACTTCCTTAGTCAGCCAGCAGAGGTCATATTTTGTCTAATTAGAAAGTTCTTACCCAGTATTTCCCATTTCTAATTGAACAGTTTCATCACCGTGCTACTAAAGCACCAAATGTGTGTGTGTTTAACTACAAAAACAATACCATGATCAGCCTGTCTCCTGCTCGAAGACGCCCATCTGACTTGGCTGGATTATCTAGGACTTCCTGTATATAAAAGCAGTGGTCCAATTTACTCCTAGTGATTGTAAACCCAAAACTGCCACTCCTGGATTTAGTAAGTATAACGGTCATCTCGAACTCCTTCAACACATCCTGCAAAAAGCAAAACGTATATCTAAGCACATAAAGCATAAAAATACTGTACATTGTTTAAATGTGTATGCATGCATAAACCTTTCTGGGGTCTTCATCATCTTCCTCTTCATCGTCCCAGCACTTTTTAGTGCTCAGTGAGCAGGCAGAGGTAAGCTGAGCTGAACGATTAGGGGAATGTGAGTTTTTATGAGGCGAACGACTTGGGCTGGCAGAACGAGAAGGTAACTGTGGTAGTTGAAGATGTGCAGGAGGGAGCAGAGTGCCGCTGGAGGAAATGCTTCCACTGGGAGGACTGGCTGTAGTGGTGGTGATGGTTAAATATTCCTCAGTAGATAAGACTGCCAGTCCATTAGCCATGAAACAAGCTCCACTTCCACTCAAGTCCTCATTCAGTTCACTGAAAGCATAAAATACATCAAATAATTCCTTCAGTATCATCAATCCATCCATCTGTCCACACACCAGCACACAGACTTTAATCGCTCATTTTGTTAAGCCCCTCAATATTAATCGTGTAAGTTTTGTAAAACATAAACATAATTTAACACAAGCCAAGAAGCTCGACCTGCAAAACCAGTAGATAACTGATGGTGTAGTGTGAAACCCCCAATCTCTGATCGGTTGTGTCAAATCTACAAAGACTACAATAGATACAATATAATATACAATAAAAACCTGTAAAAAACTGAGCCACAGTCACTTTTCGAGACCATTTCCTCATTTAGATCCTTTTGTGTGTTCGAAGGTGTGGGAGAAACTGCAAACGGAGACTGTGGAGAATTAAGGGCTGTATCTGTAAAATTGGTTAGCGTTGGAGAACAGGAACTTGTGAGTAAGACTTTTTTTTCATCCGGATCCTCCTCTGGCTCTTCATCGAATGTTGGCGAGGAAGGGGAGGACGACACTGTGGATGATGATTTATTCAGTTCATTCTCCTGGCACGGCTGAACCTCTTGGACAGTGTTGGGAAAAACAAAATGTGTCCCTTGGTCCAGTTGAATTGTCTTTTGTAAAAGCAATTCATTTAAGTCTGTAGAAACGGAGCCTACTAAAAGATCTAAAGACCGAGACCTGAGTCTTTTAGTAGGCATTGGGGATGAACTCTGTCAAAACAAGAATGTAAATACTGGTTTAACATAAATAGCATTTTGAAATAAAAAAAAGTTGTACAATATATGGGTGGTTTAAACTCACCAGTGAGCTGGCTTGCATTTCTGGAAGTTGTCCTGGAGAAGGTCTACAAATTAACAGCCTGACTTTTGTTGGAGGTCCACGAATAAGCTGTAGAACGTTCTGGAATTGCAAAAAATATTAGATTTATTATTTTTATATTATAATGTATTACATAAAATGAAATATATCTACAATATTGCTCTTTTTTGCATTTTTTTGCATTTATTGGTTATTCATTACAAGTTTCATCACATAGCAAGGTTATACCAAACACAGTATTTTGGCAATTCTGTATCTCCAATTCACCTCAATTTAGAATTAGAATTGCGATCCTTTTTTACCACTGTGCTTTTTACACACTTAGGAAAAAGAGCATAAAGTGCACTGCATGGTGGGCAGCCCTGGTAGCATTTTGGGGTTCGGTCATGCTCTGTGAACGCTTGGAATTAAACCAGCAGGCCAGTTTTCTAACCTCTAGATCACAGATGCCCCATACATTGCCGCAGTGTATGTTTATGAGACTGTGTAAGAAAACCAAAGCACTCTGAGTAAACCCACACAGATACGGTAAGAACATGGATATTACACAAAGAAAGGACCCAGACTGCTCCACCTGGAGATCAAACCCAGTTCCTTCTTACTCCCAAATTATACCAGTCTAATAATATGTCCATGAGTTTAAACTGTTCACCTCCAGCTCCTTACATATAAGCTCCAATGTGCATGAATGTGATTTAATGTCTAAGACCATGTTGCAAAGTTATATTTAATTACTGGGACGAAACCTGAGTTTTAATTCTTTTTACATATTAGATTTTTTTTGCTTATATCAATTTCAAGTCAGCAATTTAAAAGAACATACAACCTGGTATGAGAGTCCTTTAACTGGCTCTCCATTTACAGCAAGGATTACATCTCCTTCCTTCAGCAGGTCACATCCTTCAAACTGCTGACGAGAGAAGAGTCTTCTAATGCGCACTATACTCCCTTCTTTATTACCCAAATTGCTGATGAGGAAGCTGAAGCCCAAACCGCTCATTTTCTTCTCCAGAGTCACCTCAAGAGTATTCTCTTGCACCCAGAAAAAAGAAGAAAGTAATTACTCTTCATACACAGAATTACTGGTACTATTTTAAAGAAATGTACTTATTTATACTGTATGTATGAGACGTCTGAATGCTTCTGTATTTCCTCCAACTTAATAATATCTTGTTTGATATGAATCGAAATATGCTAAATAGTATGGTTAAGGCAGCTAGCTCCTTAATGCTATGAAATTAATGAGAACTATCCCACTATGCTGCCTTCATGCTCTTAAGTGTCTTACCATCTGACACAAAGCTGTAGTCCTTAGACTTGACAGACAAAGGCATGTCCATGATGATCTCTTTACTAGAGGGGGTGATTGTGCTCGGTGTAATCTGAGTGGATGGAGCCTTCCGTTTTTCCACGTTGGGTGATTTACTGGAAGTTTCAGTCACTAAAGGGGGCTCCCTCTCCAAAAGCAGACTTACAATCTAAAAACACAAAGCTCAGTGAATGACAAACTCTCAGCTATTTTAATTGTTTACTTCCTGGTCTATTTCAACAGAGATCCTGATGCTAAAATAATCTGTCTGTCTTACATTACCTCTCCTGTTTTCTTTAGGCATTCTATTGCTTCTTTGTGGGTGACACCACGCATGTTATAACCATTCACCTCCAGCAGCCTATCACCTGCCATACACACGATGTATACATCAACACAAACATACATCTCATCATATGCTCAACGCATTCTGTTGTGTTTGTAACTGACATCATTTACCAATGTGTATGCGGCCATCCAGATCAGCAGCTCCTCCTGAAACCATGCTTTTAATATAGATCCCTCCAAATCGCACGCTAGTGTTTATGCCTCCCTAAAAAAGATTTGCATGAACCACAGTTGAGTAATTCCTGACTTTTGAAATCTATTAAAATAGCTTTGCTTAGCTTAACTTGTGTTTATAAACAGCAACAGTGGATTATTTATATCCTCATTTCTGACATGAGACAATATTACACCAGAAAATAATGTCATTAATATATGAATTTCTTAATCGCCTATGCAGCTTGTCAATGCAGTCCATCAGAGAGCAGCCACTTATAAAATGTACTTATAAGTACTTTGGTACTTTACTTTAAGTATTAAACTCAACAAGCTTAAACTTAAAAAAAGTAAAAACTCTTTATATAATCAAAGCAAATCTTAGTCAGTCACAGTAGGGAAAAGTAAATGTAAATTATTACTGTACTTAAGTAGAATTGTGTCTATTTAACAATCACTTTAGTAAGATATGGTGGAAAAGACCGTAGAAAAATATTTAAAACCAACATTAGTCTTAAAATCAATACTAGAATATGAAGTGCTGGTGTAACCGGATCCGTTTTTCCTGTACGAGTCATTTCAGCAGCAGTGTTCTGGATGTACAAACATAGCTGATATGATATTTCACCACTTTAAGTAACAATCAAGAACTTACAGCTACACAGATGCCCAAACTGCCATTGACCTTCTCTAGTTCCACATAGATCAATTCTCCCGGCCTGAGACTGGAGTTGCAGGAGGAGCTGAAAAGTGTTTCCTGTAGGAGGCAGAAAAAAGAACCAAGATCACTCTCATAAATTACAAGCTACAGAATTTTTGCCTATAATGATTTGAGGTTCTAAGACGTCTTACCTTAACATCTAAAATCCGAACCACTGGGATGTGTAGTTTCCTACCAGTTTTAGGGGTCACACTGTTTGACAAGCTTTCCTCCAGGTTATCCTTTACTGTCCTGCTCTCAACATTAGAAATGTTCTGAAAGTCGGTGCCTCTTTCTATATTTAAATCAAGGCTGGCAGCAGAACATCTTCTTTCCCAAAACTCCTCTGTTTATGTTGCAAGACAAACATAAAGGGCATTCAAACCCTTATATTAATTATCAGAATCAGAAAAACTTTATTGATCCCAAATGGAAATTGCAATTGTTACAGTTGCTCCATTAAAAATATTATAATATGAAAGAAATAAAGACAAAAGATCACAGTTGTATAAAAAATATAAAGAAATGTAAGTGGATATAAAATAATTATAGAAAATATGCATTTTGTGTTAACATTTTACATGCAAAGTTGTTTGATATGTTTGTTAGATGAACTTTCAAAGTAGATAATAGATAAAGACTGTACAAAGTTATGAGGAGATTTGAACAACCAACAACGATCACAACAGCCACTCTTCTGAGAAGGCTTCACACAAGTCTTAGTCAGAAGACTATTGTATTCTGTATACTGTATTCTGGAAACTAAAGTTTGTCAAACAACCCTCAACTGATATTTCAGTGTATTCAAAAGTTGTTTAGAAACAATGATAACACGTCTCTGTGCATTTAAATATATTCTTCAAGAGTTTAAAAACTTTTCTTTCTGCCCAACGACAATAGCTTTGGATAAAACATATGTGAAGGTTATTGGCATTACAAACATTGTTGGCAGTATAATAGAAAAAGTTTAACCGCTCAGAGTCTGCAGTTCCGCTTGCAGGAAGCATCTGAACTTTTGCCATAACAGTTCTATAACTCTATGAGCTATAATTCTAGAAACATTATTATAAGTAGTAGTATGTTTATTATTATCCACAGAAACCTTAAATTACCAATATAAATCCAACACACGTGTTCAGTGTGCTTATAGCTTAAATATCTTTGCTAGAAATGTTAACAATGTGATTTTTGATGTTATATCAAAACCGTTAAAGGGTCTTTGAAAAGTCTGTTTTTTGAAAAGATTTATTTAAAAAATAGATGAATGTGACCTTTACTTCTTTTAGATTGTTGTAGCCAAATTTGTGCTTAAAAAAGAATGAGGAACACTTTGCGAATAAATAATTGTTGGTAGGTGTAATGAAACAAAATCAAGGTATGTCCGACTATCTGACTGGCCTGAAAAGCTTCACACTCCAGGGGGTTATGATGGAATAATGGTAATACTAAAATATTTGTTTTCATTAATGTAATACACAGAAAAGGTTCCAAGATGAAGACATACATACGTTTTGGTTGAGACACTATGAGCTCTACTTCATCTGGGCTGTTCTGTAGGATGGCAGCAGCGGCAGTAAATGTAACTCCCTCGAGGCTAGTCTTGTTAAGAGAAATCAGTCTGCCACCTAAAAAACTTACTCATATTAAGAATTCCAATTAAATATTAAATAAATGTTTAGTTGTAGTGTTTTCCCCCCTTACCTGGTCTTATTCTACCATCTTTATCAGCAGGCCCATCTGGTACAACAGATGCGATGAAGATTCCCAGATCTAACTTTCCCGTATTGTCTTCTCCAACTATTATGAATCCTTTTAGGAAAAGTATATAAATGTTATACCTCTGGGTTTAATGAGTGTGTGTTTTGGGTGTGTGTGAGACATACATACCCTTAAATTACGAGATCACAATAGCAAGTATAACATGTGATAAAGAGATTTATCAATGTATCATTAAAGTAAAAGCAGAGATGGATTAGTGGTTAAGGTACTGTTGTAGTGAAAAGACACTTGACAGTTTACCACTACCACCAAGTTGCCTCTGCTGGGTCTCTAAACAAGACCCTTAACTCTCAATCACTCTGGATAAAGGCATCTGCTAAATATTGAACACGTAAAGAAATGGCATCCATAGCAAAAGCGAAAAAGGAAATGTGTTGTAATTAGAAGCTAATTTGAATTAAATATGGTTCATGTTCATTATGTTTTATTTATAAAGAGCAATTGTGACTAGACTTGTAATAAACAGAAATGCCCATTTATTAGTTGGCATTTACATAAAAATACAACCCCAGTTCAGCCCTAGTTCAATCATCACAGCTTATAACTTGCTACTGTACAATCATTACCATAGCCAAGCTTGGGGTCTCTCTTCAGATTGACGCAGATTATCTCTCTTTCTGGAGTTCGAACAGGAGTGTCCACTGTAAAAACAAACAAAAAATAAATTAGTTGATTATACAATTTAATGTGTATCAGTTTACATAAAATGTACTGTAGAGCAGGCGGGTCTACCTCTCATGGAAGAGCTCAAGCAGGAGTCAGAGTCTTGCTTTTGCAACGAGACGTTGGACATGATGCGATAAATCGGTAAACTTGAGGTCTCAGGGGAGCTAAGGCAATACAACATGAGTCAAAAATACAGGAGGTGATATGGTTTTAATTGTCCGAATAATAGAGATATGTTGTCAGACTGTTCAAGTTTCAAGCAAATAAAGAATCATTGTATAACAGTAATGATTGGGAGTTTGAAAAGTCAACACAAATACAACCGTAATTAAAGCGCATGTATAAAAACTTGTTTAGTTTCAGTTTTCTGTCCATCATCTTCAGATTAACATTTTAGTTTAGATGCTCATTTTTAACTGATGTGTTTTGTATTTAAAGTATGGCAGCATCTGCACCTTTGAGCTTGCTTCTTCATCTTGTTTATGGATCTAGGTCCAGGACTGTCAGGTGTTTCCTGTGATTCTTTCGAATGCTGCATTTTAGTTGGAAGATCATCACATGACTTGCTGATCGTGTTTGTAGGTGATGTATTTAATCCAATGTGATTGAGCACAAATTCTGAACATGAGAACCTCTTTAGCTGGTTTTGTCGAGCATGCCAGATCAAAGAGTACTTTGCTTTGTGACGTTCTAGAGCAAAAAAAGTAATCAGAGTTTACTGTAACCCTGATATTTATTTTTTAATATCTCACGAAAACCACAATGTCAATAGTTGCACAGAATAAAAAGAGTTAATATAAGTACCTGAAGCTAAATTGTGGGTAAGCTGTCGAGAAGACATCTCACTGTGGAACTTGTGTTGAGCAGAGCAGAGGTCCAGAAGATATTGTGCAATCTTTGAGCTCTCCGTTACAAATGAGTGTTTCTTTCCACTGGGGCTGCATTCTACAGTAAACTTTCTCCACTATTAAGAGGAGATTGACATTATCAATTATTGACAAGCATCAAATGCAGTTGAAATTAAATTAGATTGTTTTACACTCTGAAGTTTCCAATCCCCAAAAAAAGCAAACAGTATATAATATAATTGAAGATATCTTATTTGAGCACATTATAAGAAGCACTGATTTAATCGAAAATACTTCCATGAAGAAATGTTATTTAAATTAATTAAACAAGTTATGCATATGTATAATTTACTATTATAAAAATGTTATGGCTAAAATTGAAGAAAATGCTAAATATCTTTCTGGAGTTAGGGTTAAATTTTCAGTAAAATATGCCTACCTGCTGTTTGAAAATAAATAAAAAAGTACAAGTAAACACTGAATCTGACCTGTGATAAAAATGTATTTTACAAGAGCCTTACAAGAAACAAAGGAAGTGATACACTTACACTTGTTGAGACACTATCAATGTCACACCACTGAATTCTGCGGATTAATATTCGACAGCTGTTTTTAACTTCATAAACCATAATTCCTTTGGCGCAAACCCCCAGAATCATCTCTCCAATGGCAAGCTTCTTATCTCGAGCAGCTCGGTGAAACAGCACACCGTATTCAGGCAGTTGTTGTACAATCTGGAATTGTTTGGAGTTAAATATAAAGAATTAAATTAAATATATATTTTTAGGGGGGGAAATGACCCTCGTTGATTTTAATCCTCTAACTAACTTTAACTGGTATAATAAAAATAACGATCACACTAATATGATTTGTCATTGCATATCCCAACTTTTTTGGAAGCTAGGGTGAGAGCGCCCCTGGGGCAGACAAGTTTAAGGGTCTTGCTCAAGGACCTAACAGTGGTTGTATAGCAAAGCTTAGATTTGAATTACCAACCTTCATGTTGATAGACTAAAGCTCTACCTATTGTCCCAACTTAATACCAAGTAAACAAAAGTTCAGTCAAACTTGATCTTCAGTGAACTGCACTGGAACATCGCCTGCACAACCACACTGGTTTATTACCTGCACAACTGCACTGGTACATCCGCTGCACAACTGCACTAGTTAATCACCTGCACAACCGCACTAGTTTATCACCTGCACAACTGCACTGGTACATCACCTGCACCACTGCACTGGCACATCACCTGCACGACTGCACTGGCACATCACCTGCACAACTGCACTGGTTTATTACCTGCACAACTGCACTGGCACATCACCTGCACAACTGCACTGGTTTATTACCTGCACAACTGCACTGGTTTATTACCTGCACAACTGCACTGGTTTATTACCTGCACAACCACACTGGTACATCACCTGCACAACTGCACTGGTTTATTACCTGCACAACCACACTGGTACATCCCCTGCACAACTGCACTAGTTTATCACCTGCACAACTGCACTAGTTTATCACCTACACAACTACACTGGTTTATCACCTGCACAACTGTACTAGTTTATCACCTGCACAACTGCACTAGTTTATCACCTACACAACTGCACTGGTTTATCACCTGCACAACTGCACTAGTTTATCACCTGCACTAGTTTATCACCTGCACAACTGCACTGGTACTTCATCTGCACAACTGAACTGAAACATCACCTGCACAACTGCACTGGTACATGACCTACACAACTGCACTAGTTTATCCCCTGCACAACTGCACTGGTACATGACCTACACAACTGCACTGGTACATGACCTAAACAACTGCACTGGTTTATCACCTGCACAACAGCACTGCTATACATATACAACTTGCAATAACATTTTCTTAGTTTGTATTAAATCACATGCCCGTGTAAAACATATTACTTACCTTCAGAAATTCCATCTCAGCATCCTCTAAAAGCATGTTGGCATTCCTGGCATGTAATGTTATCAACTCCTCTCTTAGACATGACGAGGCACTTTTTTCCAAAATTCTTTTAGGAATGTAGTGCTCCATCTGAAAATAGTTCTTGCCATGAACCTGGACAAAGACACAATGCTGTATGTTGTTATATAATCATGAACACAATAATTTCATATTCCAAATAAGCCACCATATTAAACACTATGGGCCCTACCTCAGGTATGAAGTCCCCAAACTCTGCTTGCAAGGCAAGAGCAGCCAGGAACATGATCGTCTCCTCATTACAATGCACTCTGTCCTCCAAAATATCTTTCCTCAGCTGGACATAGTACTGATGACGAGTTAGTTTATGCCTTTCACAAAACATAAGCATTTTAGCCATCTCATAACCATGAATACAAATGTGTTCCTATTTTTATTAAAGAGTATTAGAATGGCTTACAATATGTAGGAGATGTCATCGGTGAAAAATTTTACACGAAGAAAAAGAGTGAATGTAGAAGTTGTCAATTTCTTCCAAGAGTCTGGAGCAACTTTGGAAATCTTTGTTTCATTATTTAAAAAGAACAATTCGTTGTCTAAAAATGAACACATTAAAAATGCAATTATATTATAATTTTAAAGAATTTATATATGTATATTAACTACATTCAAAGAAAAACCAACTTCCCCCAAATAATAATACATACTGTACATTTCACAATACAACATATTTCACATTATTGGCCACGTACTGAACTATGCATTTTACTCCTGGGCATTTAACAAATTAAGGTTTATTTATATATTCTGTATAATGGTAAAATATTTAAATATTGATTATATACAATTAGATTTTATATAATTTCAGCTCATACAGTATATAATATGAATTTGCCTGACACCCTTTCCACTGCCTATTTTTGGACTATTTATACTGTAAATAGCCATGGATTAGTTATCCTTGTGAAAATTTGCTTTGTATTTTCAGACATTTATAATACAATTTTACCAAATATGTAATGAATTGCAATAGTTTGACATGGTTCTATATATTATGAATAAGTCAAGAATCTTAGCCATAAAGCCCAAATAATTTGTTTGTAATTTTATTCATATATTCTGACTTATTATTCCTATTCTTTGCCATATCTCTGCTCAGTACAGTCAATAGAAGAGATTAATTCAAATTTTACCATCCATAAAAGCAAGGCCAAAGTAAAAATGTTCCACCAGGTTTGCATGAGCGACGACCATATCAAAGACGTCTCTCCCTCTGGATTTGATGTCACATTTCACCATCACACAATGGTTATTTGGCAGCATCACATTAACCTCTCTCTGTGATAAGCAGGCCTTTCCTTTTCTTGACTTTATTGAATGATAGACATAAATAAAAAAAAGGTTTCACCTAAATGTCATAGATTTCTTAAATGTTAAATTATTTTAGTCCAAGTCAAAGAGAATTCACCACTATAGATCCAGGCAGCTCTAAAATGGTCTGAGGCACATCACACATCCTGAAAAACTCAGGACCAGCATTCTAAATAGAAATGAAAGATATATTTAACAACCAAAATTAGATATTTCATGTATGACGATTTATTATATAAACAAATGGAGCAAAAATTATGACATACTTTTGTTTTTCTCTGGGATAGACTGGTTGTAGAATCACTGAGAGAAACAGATGGGCTTGGAAGTTTCTGTTTAAGCTTGCTTGGGATGTTGTGATATGAACTCTGAGACACCAGACTGGTGTTACTGCTACTGTGATGAGCTCCAGCTGGAATTCTGACATCACATCACAGGTTTCTCACATCAAAATAAACAACTGGACTGAAAGTTTACCTGAATGTCAAATGCAAGACAGTCAAAACAGCTTACCTACTCTGATTGTTCATGTAGGCCGGCACCTGGGAGCATCTGTTTTTGAGGGACCAGGTTTTGTGTTGGTATACACCTGCTAGCCAACAGAGACATTATTATTACGTTACATAATTATTACATGACATACACAAAACAAACAAATCAAAGGCATGAAACAAATGTACAGTAGGCATTTTAGGCCTAACACTACATAACAACTGTACAAATAATATTGTTCACATGTGTTATGTGCGTTTTCTTGTGCCTAAAATATTAGAAAAATGTTATTATTATTATTATGAACGTATTCTAATTATTCTAATATTCAAAATGCTTAATCTGGAGTGACGAATAAAATTAACAATAAAAGTACATTCTAGATTGGTAGATTGCTACTTTGGTAAGTAGACATTTTTCACTTCATAGTCATAAACATTTTAATATGATGATACAGTAGAACTACAGAGGTCAGCAGTCGAGTCTTGCCAATACACAGTGAACCTGTCAGAACTGTAATTCAACAGAACACGGTGTTTACGACAAATCAGATAAAGTGCTTTAAATAAAAAGCTTTTAATAAACAGCTGAAGTTGTACTTTTTGTGTAAGTGTGTTTCACTGCACGGATTGGGTTAAATGTGTATATGGAAAGTAATCTAAATTGCAAAATTCTAAATTCTAAAACCACACAACTTCAGATCCTTAAGCCTTGCTCGATTTGTGCCTCTTGCCATGACCCGAGGAAGATAAGCATCAAGTCTCTTTCCTGTACTCACTCCCAAGTAGTGGAATAAGACTTAAAACTCACCTCTATACCAAACATTTAAAATAACTCACTAACATTCTTCCTCTTAAAAAAACATTCCACAATGTTTTTTTTAGATTTTCTATTTTAAACTGTTTTCTACTTTAACTAAAGTACAATAATGTTTACTACTATGGAAGTACTTCTGTAAGTCGCTGTAAGATAAAAGCGTCTGATAAATGCTGAAAATGTAAATATACTTTTAAAACATTACCCTGCTTTATTTCTGTGTCTAGTGACAGTCGGCGTCTCACTGCTGTATTTGTACTCTCCTCAGCATAGTCTGGGTACATTCCAAGCCTCCCTGTCAAGCCAGGAAAGCAAAACATAATTACTTAATTACTTAGAAGAGTTACTTTGCAAGATGCACAATTTATCTTACCAAGTATGCCGGACAGTATTCAGTATGCTACAGTCACTGGTAAGCAGCTTGCTGTAGGCTGATTATTAGCCTTCACGCAGTGTTTCGTTTAGTTTAAACCTTTAATCCTATTGTGGGTCTTCGAGCAATTTAATAGCAAACATTTTTGTAATCATAAAAAGGTGTATCAATACTTTCTCATTTTTTATTTTAGTGATGATTTTCAATAGCAGTTTTTGTATTAATTTGCAAATATTAATATAAGTTATACTGATCAGGATCAGCGGCTGCAGTAAATGACTGCTTATACTAAGACCCCAACACATAAGCCCACATAAACTAACAGATAAACAGAACAAATGATTAATGTGTCTGTAATATGATCCCTTTTTACCTCTCTGTGGCACTGGGCCTTGTACTGAATCTATTTTTTCCAATGCATATGCAAATGACATCTATTACTTTTTTAATGTTTGTTCTGCATGTAACTGTATTCTGTACAGTAGTGACATGTTAATTTTATTACTGAATTTATTGCCAAGGTTTAAATGTTTGCTGAGTCAAATTTGGTCTATAAGGTAGTTGTAGTTGGCTGCTGCACATATGCTTGCTTCTTGCTTCATTTAGGAGAGTGCTGTTCCCGTTAATGCTAAATAAAATATAGATTTTAATTCTGTCTCTGGAAGTCATTACTCTTGAGAATCCTTTTCAATTCACCACAAGTCAATCAAGTCCATATCTGACAGTATCTGACTCACGAGGTGATTCTTTATCGTAACTCATGTTCTCCATTTTTCTCCATTAGCTTAGATTTTGGGACTCAGCATTCCAGTGTCCTGGCTTGTGTCTCAATAGATTGGTGGACTGAGTAGCTGGTTGTTGGACACACCAAGTGTATAAAATAGGAACATTGAAGAAATGTTTAAGAATCACTGCTGTAATTACATTTACCATGAAGCCTTTCTCGGACCATCAGACTTCTACCAGTTATCGGCACTTTGTTTTCTGTATAAGTAGACAGGTCAACCTGAAACACACTCAAAAATAAATAAATACACTGATATATAATGTAGCCTATTTGCTTTGATCCTATAAAATGACGTACAGAGTTGGGAAAAACCTCCTCCACCAGCTGCTGGATGATTTTGCTGGGTGGGGACAGCACTGAAGCTTTACAGTGAGATTCACAAACTTCATGAACAGTACTGAGATTTACTCGGCGATGGGCAGCATCCTCACACATACTCAACAGGAGGCAGTTTAGAGAGTCACTCAGCTGAATGGGCTGCACAAGAGAACACATAATTTACTTCTTCTTTTATATATTTTTCTCAAAAGTATTAAAATGTTCATTAAATCAAAATTATACAATCAACACAATTCATGTCTAATACAAAATATTTCAAATTCTACATTTATTTAAAAGCTTTTTGGTTTAATACACGTACCCACCTGTGCTTGCCAAATATAATGATGTTAAGAATAATTTTACTTTCTGTAATTTCAAATAGCATCGTGTGATGTTACTAAATGCTTGGCTTTCTCTGTCTATAAATGCTTAGATTCAACAAATGTGAAGTCAGCTAAGTGTAAATCAACATCGAGGATAAACAACACTATTTAATTAACGAATTTAAACTTTAAAAAGCATCATATTCAAAACAAAGCAAAATCGAAGCATTTTTACTAGTGAACTTAGACATTTGGTCCTTCTAAATGACTGAAGATACTATAACAGGACTACTCAGACTACTTTTCCCATGTAGCTGTACTAACCTGATGTTGAGGAATGTGAAAGTCAACTGACCAATAGAGAGTCATCCCAAGAGAGTAAACAATCATCTAAAAATAAATAAAGAAATTTAAAGTGACTATTTGGATTTTCAATACTTGAACGCTGGATTTCAGCACATTTTATAAGGCCCCTTGACTATTTTAGCTCCTATCAAAACATGTTTATCACTTGTGGATTTTTCCGGACAATTTCTGGTATAGTTAATATCAAATAATATTACATGTTTTTAATATAATTTCATAGACTGACATTCTTTTCTACCCAACCTCCTGTTAAAATGACACCATTGTGGGTACAGTCTTTACTTTTTCTGTATAAAGTATCTGCACATAAATTTATCAGGTGCAGTAGCTGCCATTGCTCTGGACCCCCAAGATTGTAGTAGCCATGAGGGTTGAGATATGGGTTGCCACAGATTATGGATACAAATCCTAGCAGCCACTATATGGACTTTGAGCAAGACCATTGACCTTCTTGACCTACGGGGGTGCCATATAATGTTTGCTTTACAGAAAAAGAATGCAAATGCTGAACATGTATTCAATAAGAATAAGTATAAGAAAAAGTCAAACTGGGACCTTGAAATCTTAATGACTTAAAGAATCTGATGCCAGATATTACGCAGTATTTTTTTCATATGCTCTTTACATTTATTTATTCGTACAATGCTTCTATAAAAAAGTACTGAACAGTAATTATTAAGAACTCCCACTTAGAATTCTATGTAATAAAAACCACACCAACCTTCTCTGTTCCCAGTTTGGTGCACGTAGCTCTGCCATGAAGCATCTCTGGTGCAGTAAATGCACAGGCGTCTTCCTTCATTGCACAGTTTTTAAAAGCTAGCGAGCCACTTGCGGATAACAGCAGTGACATGGGAGTTATGATGCTGCAGATGTTGCTCTGTCCTACATAAAGCAAAATCACTCAGCATATAAACTGACAACTGAATCTGGGGCCTATAATTTGACTTTGTTTCGAAGGGGATTCACGTACCTTTACAGGATAGATCGAGGAGTGTTTCGACTGAGGCAAGCAGGAGCAACCAGACTTCATCCTCCTTGAGAGGTCGTCCTCTGGCCTCCAGCACTTCCGCCAGGGTCACAAATGTGCTGCTCATTCTTTCTGAACACTTGACAGACTTCTTGGTGGACCAAATCTAGCTCACTAAATAAAGTCATATTGCAGGGTGAAACAGACTTAAAACAAACTGACTTTCTTAGTTTAAAAAAAAATTTCAATCCCAGATCATTTTAGTAGTATTATTATCTCTACTAAATTAACCAGTTGATCAAATAAACATTGCATTAAGTTTCCAGTCAACCATATGGATGTCTCTAAACACATTGTCTGCTTAAGATAATTTGAATGAACATGAATAAACAACACTGCTTCTCTTTTTGCGGTAGTTCAGGTCTCATCTTTTGACACTCGACTGGACTGTGCTGTTCAGGGGTCGGATGTTCCCTCACGCCAGGTACATTAGGAAATGAAAGTTTTTTCTAAAGGCACTACAAGACAGGTAAACACGCTTCATTTTGCACTGTAAAGTAAAATATATTTAGAAAAATGACGACGTGTGTCTTAAATTTGTAAACTGTAATAATTATGCGCATTCTGTGCATAAATTATTCCCTACCTGCCTATCTACTTTGCCTGATTGTATAACTGCTAATATACTTTCATCCATATATTTATATGACTATATGTCATATGTCGTGTTTTCATAATAACATATTGCGAACAAATTATCTCATTGTGTTTTGTCCCTGATGTTTAGTGCATTCAAATATGCAGATACTTAATATTTGTATTGAAGAACTGAAGAAACATCAGCCGAATTATACCTAAGATTAATTATACTAATAAAACATATGAAACCTAACATAAACATAATTTAACAAGTTTAGATTCCCTTTTATGCTGCTATGTGTAAGCCATTAATTTATAATTACTGTATTTAAGGACATGTTGCTGGAATTATATCAACAGCTCAGTGAGCAACCTGTCTTTACAATAGTGAACATTTTCTCCAGCCCTGTAGGGGGAGCCTTGTAAGAAAATCAACCAAGAGAGCGGGGCCAACACATTTGCACTAAAATATTAATTACATTTATATTTGACATTACATTTAATGGGCACTTTTATCCTAAGTACTTTACAATTACAACAATAACATGGAACACTATTTTGAGCAATTGAGGTTTGATTGAGGTTGGCTCAAGGATCCAATAGTGGCAACCTGGTGGAAGTTGGGTTTGTACCCAGTGAGCTATCTATATTTAGCCCAGTAACTTGATCCCAAAAACCATCACTGATCTAGAATTTAACCCTTAAATACAATACTTATTAACATATTAAAGTCACTTATACACGTCAGAAACACTTTCAATATACTCGTGTATACATTTTGCACAAATGCTGTACTTGCTGTAATAAGTCTTGTAGTGTAAAACTATTAACAGTATCATGTTTAAAAATCATTTGGCAATTTAAATTTAGTTTGTAATATAATTATTCTGTCATTTATTGTAGATTTACTGTCATTTAATGTAGGTTTAGTAAAAGCCACTATCAGGCAACACAATTATAGCTTCAAACCTATGAATTGCAATTAATTAATAACTTGAGAAGATTTGGAACATTGAATTTAATCATTTAACAAAATGAAAACGACTTTACCTTTTTGCATAGCATGTCTATTGAAGTTTTCTTGGTGTTGTTTATCGTGAACAGGATTTCAGGTCCTAATCCTTAGTTTCGTTTACTTCTGTAACCAAGTGCGCACACACACACACAGACACACAATGCACTGTCTACATTAAGTCCTCATTACAGAGCCTGTATGATATTACAATGACTGGAATCTTGTGCTGGACGTGTATGTTTATGTCAACATCCTGTAAAATCTGAAAAGGTTGTTGCTTGTATAATTGTTGCATTTTAATGGATCTATAGTTAGACTGCCACCCTAAGAACTCAATTGGATTAGAATATCCAGGTCAACAGAATGACTAATGGTTGAAGATCTCAAAGGAAGTCTAATGCAACTAATTTTTAACATAGTACTGTGCCAGTAAGTGTACTAGGCCATGAAAATAAATATTGTATAATAGAATAAATAATACCTGCATAAATGTATATATGGATGATTGACTGCCACAATTCTAACACTATAAACAACAAAACTGTAGAGCACCAACATAAGTAGGACTGTTGCATCACAGCAAGAAGGTGATGGGTTTGATCCCATTGCTGATTTTGTACGTGTTATAATTACAATTTGCATGATCATTACAATTAAAAGCAATTTAAATAACATATTTATCGAGCTGTCGGTGGGTGTAATGGATGTGTACCCTGACAGCAAGAAGGTCATAGGATTGATTCCCAGATGGGATGGTCTGGGTCCGTTCTGTACAAAGTTTGCATGCTCTGTGTTTCTGTGTCTGCATGGATTTCCTCTGGGAACTCCGTTTTCCAACCAGAGTCCAAAGATATGCAAGTCACTAAAACTTACACATGACTCTGTTTGATATAAAGCTTGTAAAGTGATTAAGCTTGTGTAATTACTATTTCTGCCATGAAAGTGGTCAAAATGTAAACATGCCATTAAAATCCTAATAAAAAATTATATATATATATATATATATATAATTACAAATATGATTTTTTAATATGTTGTACACATAATTATTAATCTCAATGATCATAATATAAATAAAAATAAAATACATAGCCAGATGTCTATCTTTATGTGTATAAGCAAGAAGGTCCTGGGTTCGATCCCCAGGCAGGCCTGTAAAGGTGTTCCTGTACCTGCGTGTCTTTCCTCCCACCGTCCAATGACATGAAAGTGAGAGTAAATACCGTGACTGTCACAACCTCTGTGTTTGCGCGTGTGTGTGCGCGTGCGTGCGTGCGTGCGTGCTCCGTACGCTGAAAGCGGTTGGTCGACACCGGGCAGCGCGTGATGCTACGGAAGCGCGGAGAATCGATGACGTTGAGCGCGAAGTCGCGCGCGCTTCATGCGAGGTCTGCTGGTCTGTGTGGAAGCGCTGTGTGCGCGTGCGTGTGTGTTTGCGCGCGCCCTCGGGACTTGTTTTATCCAGTCAAATAGCTAAACACGCCATTTAGCAATAAAGTGTTTATTGTGTCGCCTTTAGAAGGCTGTGCAGGGAAAGACGGAGCTAATAAGTGAAGTGTGAGCGGCGGCAGGTAAGGGGCGCTTTATATACATACCCGCTTTACCGGCGGTATTGTTTGGCTGGGGGGGGGTGAGGGAGGG
>JAOUQU010366043.1:0-12388 GCA_028566735.1 Ammoglanis amapaensis
AAAGTTATGTTTGGTTATGGTGGCTTAGTGGTTAGCACTGTCGCCTCACAGCGGGGACAAGTCCCTGGTTTAATTTTTAGGTAAGACAATCCGGGCCTTTCTGTGCAGAATTTTTCATGTTCTCACTGTGTCTTCATGGGTTTCCGCTAGGTTTTCTTTCACAGTCTAAAAACATTCAGCCATGTTCATTGTTAGCATAGTTCAGCCTGTGTCAGCATGGTTTTCCTATGAGTGCTCTGGTTACCTCTTACAGTACTTGTGTACTAAGTAACGATCTCATGTCATAAATGTAGCCAGCTTGTAAAAACATGTTAAGATCCGAAGAAACAAACAAACATCTCAGTACGCTTTGGATAATTCTGTCTCCAATTTACCTGGCTGCAAGTTTTTGGACTGTGGGAGAAAACCAGAACTCGCAGAGGAAACTCATGCTGACACAGGGAGAACACAGAAAGACGGGCCTTGTCTAGGAATTGAATCTAAGACCTTCTTGTGAGGTAACTAAACTTACTCATTGAACCACTGTGCCAGTTACTGTTGTGTATTTATGATTTATAAATGAAACTAAATAGCTTAATCAGTTCTCTTTGATAAAGTTCATTAAGAAAATGTTATCTAATTCAGCAGTGACAAAAATGGTAGCAGTGTAACTGATAAATGTGATTACTGATTTAATAATGTGAGCTCAATTTTCCCTTAATGAGATTACAGAAGTCCATGGTATTGCTAATCACATTCCCATATTCAAAATTCTCATTCTGCGTGTGAATGCATTGAAAGAAATCTAGATTATGGGACAAGATCCAAATGGAACAGGGCATGACATTTCATACACTTCAGGAGCTCTTATTTCAAAGTCCTCCTTGATGATTAAATCATTAAAGAACCTTGAAGCCGTGAGAACAACTACGCTAATTGGGTATTAACGTTCTGGTCTTTTGAGTAATGATAACATTACGTCTTAAAATTACATTATGCTTGGAAGTCAGATTATAAGTCTCAATCAATTGTTCAAAAATAAGGATTTACATTAAAGTTTTGATATAAAATGTTCACGTTCTACACACACCAAATATACGCATTAGCCAGGTCTATGCCACGTTGGTATTTTAAACTTTAAAAATATTTTTGTTTTCTTTTTCATTTAGGTTTCTTTTTAAATTTATTTATTAGGATTCTGATTACAAAGATTGTTACAATGTGAGTTTGTTTCAAACATGTTGTGTTGCTTTTTTCCTTAATGTGCTCTGAAAACAAAATGCAAAAAAAAACTCCTCAGTGATGCTGTTTTGTGGTCAGACTTGATTATCTGCCGTGCCCAGCTGTTCAATATGTTTCTTTATTTTTGGTCGTTTGCTGACCCAGAATTCCGAGGCTTGTATAAGTAGAGTATCCGATGTAAAAACTTTACCCAAACGGGAATGTGGACCAGACTCCTTAATTATAGAAGCCTTTTTCCCCCTTCATGTTTTATTGCATTACCAGTTGAAAGTGTTCAAATTTCCCCATCTGTTCTTTTATTTTTTTTTAAACAAGATATTAAAGCCATTTAAGTCAATAAAAAAACTTGATATTGTAACAAGATTAAGAAGTTAAAGTTAAGAAGTAAGTGATAGAAATGTATGTATATATCAGGGAACAAATCATTAACTCTTTACATTGGTTTTGTCCCTACAGGGTTATGTACAGTATTCTGTACTCACTCCCAACTGGTGGAACAAGCTGCCATTGTTCAAAATTATGCGGTTCTTTTTGCTTTTTGAACAGTTTTTTAACCTTACACAAGGTTTTTCAGATTTTGTATATTAAACAGTTGTCTACTTGTATTATGCTATAGTATCATGATGTTTACTGGTATAGAATCACTTCTGTAAGTCGGATAAATGAGTCTGCCAAATGCTGAAAATGTATATGTTTGCTATTTGAGACTTGTCTATTTCAAGCATCATGTTTCTTTACTCTATAATTTGGTACAGCACTTAAGATATTTTGCTGTAGAATTTTTATTGCTGCATTTTTCTTAAATGCTAAAGAAAAAGCATTTGACTATAACAAATTTTGTAACCACGGGTCTTTTACATAAAAAAGCAAAGGTTTTTGAGTACTTTTTCATCCACCACCAAGACACACTTGGAAACTGACGGAACTGGACAGGAATACCACAAACCACAAGAGCAGTAGTTGCAAAAGTATTTAACCAGAAGGATGATACATTGCAGTAAAAGGCCATTGCTAAGATCACCAAATGGGGCAAACAGACCATGCAATAGAACCAATAAACTACAGACGAATGATAAATCAAAAAGTTACATCTTTACCACATTGTGATTTTTTTAGCTGCTCCAGTTCGTAATCGACAAAGATAATTATGGTCCATATAAATAATTTGGCACCGTTTTTATACTGGATGCTTTTCCTGACTTTACCATCCTTTTTATCCTGTCCAGTTTGTTATATTATTATATCTGTTCCTTTTTTGCCTATGGAAAATCCTGCAGATCTTTCAGGGTGCTTTTCTGTATATCAATTCATCACAACCAATGTAAGTTGTGGGTACGAGAGTGTTTTCATTGGGGCAATATTGCTTGATTGAGCTGGTTTTGGATAGATTGAAAGACTTCTGCAACAGTGCTGGGATTATCTGAAGTGATTCATCATACTCCCTGTGAATTATGATACTGGCATTATCTTCTCAGTTTACGAATGTGTTAAGTCCAGCCTTGGACAAATGACAGACTTGTTTCTTTCTCAATAATGCTGCTGACATCAGGATTTCATGCAAACACATCCTGTGTGCGGCATTGTCACATGGCGTGACAAACAATTATTGAATTAAGAGCAGAGGTGGAAGTGTTGCCACATTACAAAGTGTTAAAGGTAAGATGAGTAAGTTTAGCTGATGGAATCATCCAGTTACAAGTCTAGACGTGCTTGAGATTGTGTCTGGGAGATTACTCTGGAAATGCAGGTTATTATAAATGCTGTGTAAACATTTTTACTTAATTGTAGCTGCCTATAACGATCATGCTTCCATCACCTCAGTGGAGAAAATATGGATGTTTTCTGACAAGATATCCACCCATCCATTGTCTAGTTTTACCACTGCTTAGTTTAAGTTGGGGTCATGGTGGGACAATGGTTATGACATTTGACCTAACTAAACACCGGTCTAGACACAGAATCATTCACAAGATTATATATATATGCTTGCATTTGCATGGACAGTTTTTAAGGTCCAGAAATTTAGCTGAATAAAAAAACTTTTGTGGACAGTGAAGCCTAGTGAGTACAGCTATGGGCTATCATTTAGATAACTGGGGGTTCAAATCAAGCTTTAATTTACAGCCACTGTTAGGTCTTTGAGCAAGACTTTTAACCCTGTTTGCTATGATGACTGACCTCTGTGGTCTGACCCTGACTTCAAGTTCGGAAATGTGAAGATAGAATTTTGTTGTACTGTACTGTGGAATGACATAAGGCTTACTACCAGAGATATGTTTGATATATATCAAATGTGCATCAGTAATAATTGACCCTGTCACTGGTTGACCACTGTTTTTTTCAGTAGATACTAACCACTGCAGACTGCGAACACCCAACAAGATCAGCAGTTCATCACATCACTATCCATCAAACGCCCTTGTCAAACTAACTAGATTCTTCATTAATGCACCGGTTAGTGCTCATAATATTATTCTATTATATACTAGGTCAGTGTAAGCTTTGTGTAAATATTTATTATTACACATGTGACAAAGATAGTAGAAATCAGGGGAGGGACAATTACTGTACTTACCTTTTGTGAAGTCTTTAGTTGTGGCTCGTGTTTACATTAAACATTGGAATGTAAGAAATGTGATCTGGGTGACTGGCTTGTTGGTGGAGTGACATGATTGTTTGTGGTAAATAGTCTGTTTTAAGTATGTTATAATATAATTAAAAATCTGGGTTTTTTATACTCAACAACATTTTGACCAGTGCCAAAAATATTCATTCAGCAGATGATTTGCTGAACAAGAATGCCCAAATTGGTTCAAGCTGACCAGAGGCTAGTTATTTTATAACCTTTTAATAATGTTTTTTTAACAACAACGAAATCTGAAGCTAAATTAAGCACAGTTTTCTAGAAACAGTTCTAAAAATAATAATATTCTAAAATTCTGCTTCAACTTGCAGAAATCAAAACATCTTATAGGGTCAAATCTAATAAATGGATTCAACGTACACTGTGTTAGACTTTGACGCGGCTGCTTTGGATTTCTGGCCACACATTTGGGCCTCAACACTAGCTAAGCTTAATTTGAAAGTGAGGAACAGTCTGAGCATTGTTGAAGTATCGTTGCAACTGTTGATAGACAATCTTTCAATGTTCAGATCCAGTGATCCTGTTCTGATTGTATACTTAGACAAAATATTGTGTATTGTGTATATTTTTATTTCATTTACATTGCACTTTATGACATTCTGTGGAAACTTTTGAGACTGTTGTGTGTAAAATCCCAGAGGATTATCAAGTGTCTGTCATATTCAAACTAAGCCATCTGGCACTAAAATAACAAACAACTCTCTTATCCTGTGTCGGAATTGTATGTGTTACAATGCTCACACATAACTGATTAAATGATTACATGGTGATAATACTATGGTGTAGCTCACAAGTCCCTCTAATACATTAATAGACATCTTTAAATGTACTGATCTATTTATGGTCTAATTAAGTGATCATATTTCTACATGATGGTGTCAGGATAAATGTTAAAGTTTTTTTTTTAGTGCTGTAGGTTTTTAGCTCTCAGAATCATTTACTTTAACAAACATTTAACAATTTTAAACGTTTTTTTTCTTCAGACAACCCTTTATGAACAATAAGAGTTGGACTAGATGTGCAAACATCTGTAACCTACATTTATTTTAGCCATAATGGAATTGTGTTTTGTCTCTTGTGTAGTTATGTATTGTGTAGTTGGGGCAGTTATGGATTTGTAGTTAAGTTAATAGGCTATTGACCAGAAGGTTGCCGCTTCAAGCCAGTTCACTGTTGGGCCCCTGAGCAAGATCCTTACCTTTTGGTTGCTCAAAATATTGTGTTGTATTATACTTATAAGTCACTTTGGATGAAGGCGTCTGCTAAATGCTGAAAATGTACAAGTAAATGTTGCTCTGTTTCAGGTTTCTGTTAGTTGCCTCTAGTTGATTTAACATTTGATGTAAGTGGAGTTTATTTATTCGTATGTTTTAATTTTTTATTTTCTTTCGGTGGATAAACGATATGTTATACGATTTGATTCCTCCAGAACCACCCAAGAGGGACGGAGCCCTGCAGCATCTGTTTGCTGTGTTTTTTATTTATTTTTTATATTTTTAATTTTAAATTTTATAATTATTTTTTTCCCCAAGAAGGATGGGCCCTGTTGAGTCTGTTTCCTCTCAAGGTTTCTTCCTGTAATTTTTAGGGAGTTTTTCCTTGCCACAGTTGCCATTGGCTTGCTCGACAGGGGTTTCTGTTCGTCCTGCATTTTGTAAAGTTGCTTTGAGACAATATCTATTGGAAAAAGCGCTTTAGAAATAAAGTGGACTTGACTTGACTTACTGTAATATATAGGCCTATTTTTATAGCTTGAACTAGTAATGTTGGAGGCTGGGATGTTGTTTTGCCCCCGGGTGCAGCATATAGCATTTGATTAAACACATGGATAGAGAGTGAGAGTGTATTTTAACCCTTTAACATCTTGCTAAACTATTTGGTAGAGCACATTTTGACATTTTGACATTTTGACATCTTAACAGTTTGTTATGCTAAAACAATCCAAGTGTCACTGCGTCTGAAAATAGTTTCCGTTCTCCTCCATAGACATTGTATGAATGTTTTCTGGACAAATATTCTAATAAAATACAAAAACATTACAAGAAAGAGTTAGCATGTCATTGCACTTAATTGTTTATATATTTGTTCTATTTCTAATTCATGTTCTAATTTTACCACAGAGTGTCATCTCAACCGTTTGGTAGGGGTGTATATTTTGAAAACTACTAAATTTTAAATATTTTGATATACCAATTGTTTTTAGTAATGCTCCAAACAAATAAAAAAAATATTAAAACATTTCCTTTGCTGTTTTTTGGTGAAAGAGGCACACATTTATCATATTGCATCTCATCTTGCAAAATTAACTTGCAACTTGATTTTATAAATCAATTCATTGGATCATTATATGTTCTGAAATTTATTAAATGCTTTTTTAAATAGTAACCATACTAAATTGATGGTTAAGTACTGCAATGGTCATTAAACCTAGTTTGCAAATCCCAAATTACTATCACAATATCTGTTATGCAAGATATGCAGTTATTATTTACTTTTTATTATTATTTATACTTTTGCATTTTAACATCATGTTTTAAAACCTAGGTCATATCAATGACAGTAAATGGTTATTTATCACACAAGAGTCAAATGATAAACAAATCATATCAATCACGTTGATACACAACACAGGGATAACATACAACTCCGAACCACAGTGCTGTCCAGATATGCAGTTAAACAAAAACACAAATATCAATGAAAAACACTTCAAATACTAAGACAATTGACAGTTTCTTCTATATACAGCTGTTGTTTATTCAACATTTATATGATAAATTATTTTTCAAAAAAAAAAAAATGTCTACAGAAGTTCTGTTTAAACTGGCTAACAGCTATAATTTCATAAAAAATGTATACATTTATTGTCTGTAGAGATGCATAATTTAATCATTTCAAACACTATTCTAATGACCTGATATTTCAGTAGTACAACCTGAGAGAATTGTAATTCTGTTGGTACTTATAGTATTAGACATTGTGCAAAAATGACACAAAAAACAGTAATTTTCAGATATTGAGAAGCACTCAAAATGTAAAGAAAGCTCTATTATTTGCCATAGTCATTAAAAGTCAATGTCATATGCCAATTTAATATTTTACGCACAAAATGTCGGAATAAAAATTATTGTTTAAATAATCCAATCCCAACTTTTTAAACAATTACAATAAACTACTGCTGCATTTCTTTGTTTTTACTATATGAACAGTAGTTAATAATATCCCTGGGTTAGGTGCAATTGTTTGTTATTTTATGCTATGGCATTCTCCAGCGGTTCCCTCTTTCTTTCCATGTCTCCATTTCCTCTTTCTTTTCCTTTTTCAGTCTCTACTTCCTGTTTCTTAAGCTCACGCTGGTATTTGGCCATGATGGCTGCATAGGTGCACCCATAAACAGCAGCCGCCAGCATCATGAGAAACACAACTCCACATACAATGCCTGTGATTATCACTGTGGCTACTGCATAACGCAAATTAAGAGGCCGAAATTTGGGCTTGGCTTCACACTCTGGAACAGACTCAGGGAGAGTTGTCAGGCTTGGGGAAAGGGCGTTGTGCAGTATCCGCTGCCTCTCCAAATGCTGGATATTGGCAAACAGGTAATTGTAGCTTGTGCTCATGCAGATGTGAAAATGCTCATATGGCACATGGCGGAGGTCACGATCATGGATCGCGGGAGGCTGAGAACACATTACATCATCCACCACTCCACCTAGAATAGAAAAATAAAATATATAAGTAAATAAGTATAAATTTTATAGATGCAAAGGTCAGGAAAACTATCTACTACCAATTGACACACTTTTTTCCTGGGAGCTTCAAAATGTCGTCAACTAGTAATTGTAATTATGATTTGGAACAATATCTTTCTAGAGACAGAATTTTATTTGTATTCCATTGTTTTGCAGCACAATTTTGTCCCATATTACTTAGATAATTGTTCAAAGTTTTTACAATGCTGTGTTATTCTCAGTACAAATATTTCCAAGGACAATAACTCAACAGATGGTGTGGTTAACACATAGGTTTGGTCATATAGTATGTTTGTGTGTTTGTTTAGCAACAATACATGCAGCTGTTCTAATTTCTCTGCACCCACAGATGCTTGGCTTATTTCTGTCTCTGTGATTATAACGTACTACTCTACGCCCATTCTATGCCCAGATACAAGCATTTCTGTTGGCACAAATTAGATTTCATTTGTTTTTTAAATTGTGTGCTTCTTCCAGAATGATGCTAGACAGTAATGTATTACAGAAATCTGTAATGATGGCAGAAAGATGGGAGAATCACTACATTTATATAAGAGATTTTTAGCTGACATAATCCATGGGGGCTGTCACACTTCCTGAGTATTTGCATTTTACATAATTACACTCTTCCTAACTCTCGCAGTTTCTCACCCACATATTTTAATTTAGTACAGCATTATACACTGCTCACAGTTTAGATATTTAGATTTTTGTTGAAATTAGGATGAATTTGACAGACAAACTTTTGAGTTAACATGTACAACTGTTCAATGTTTTGGTACTTTTTGCACAAGATGCTGTTCTTTATCTGCTTCAAATTAGAATTGATATTTAAACAGTCCTTATCATCAAGCTGTTTACATTTTAATCTTGCTGTTTACATTTTAATCATGAGAACAAGATGACACTTTACAATTAATCAACAATACATTTTAAACAGTGTCATCAGCAGCTTTCAACATTGATGAAGTAAAAGACAAGTGGGTCGGGTATGACTCTATAAGCTGTCTTGTAAACAGCTTGAGACATATTTGTTAGGCTTTGTTAGGCTTTCAATTTCAAGAGCACATGAAAACAGTGTTATTACCACTTATTGCATTTTGTTTCAAGGAGAAAACCCACACAATTGGATTATTAACTGCTTGATACTTAAATGCTCCACTTTCCTGATATCACTGTAGCCTAAACTTTTTATGTTTTCCAAATATTTCACACAAATGGCAAATATCACTGTCTTTTTTGTGAGTTTTGTATACATATACATTGTATGCGTATATATTTAACCAGGAACAGCATATAGATGAGTGAATAATTAATTTATATCAATTTATATCAGTTATTGGCTATTTTTATTTATTTATTTTTTTCTGACTTGCTCTCGACGATGGCGGATGTATTCTACTCCTCTCCTCCAAGGCCCTGCTTGCTGTCTGTTTCCTGTGTATTGTCTGCTCTATCGTGAGACTGTCTCAGCACTGATCTTCAACGGAATATAAGATGGATTTGATTAAATGGTCTCTCAACGCAATTGACACCATCTTCTCGAGGAGAAGTTTAGGGTCTGGGGAACCCACTTGTCCTGATGGAACGTTCGTGGCAGGATACACGAGAAACTCATGGGAAGTGTGGTGGCTCGTGTGTCTGGCCCCACTTTCTGTGGAGGACATCGAGGATTTGTTTATTTTCGGATTATCGATCACTGGGATTCTACTGATTGGCTTGGGGAGTTTCCTCGTGTATCGCAAAATTGCAAAAGTTGTGGCAGCCGTCCAGAGCCCACACAGGCTTCCCGACAAGATTGATGCGATGGGCAGAGTGATCAACGGACAGAATGTGACTCTTAATCGTTAGCTGGATGTCATCACCGAAGGGCTTGACTCTCTGCGAAAGGATATGGACAAACTTGTAGACCATTTGGACAAAGGACATTAAAGAGTGAAACTAGCAAATTATTAGTTTTACACTCGAGTAAACAAGAAAGTATGATTTGTTGTTGGTACCTTATCAACTCTTCTGGCCTTGGGGAGCTGATATGAAATTCTCTCCTGAGAGCAGTGTCGCTTAAAACTCTCACTTTTGCTATCGCTCTACTCCCTCGTTGTGCTTCGATTGTTATGTTTTGCGTGGATGTGTTGTGTGATGTGATATGTCGTTTTGGTCTCTCCTCCTGTGTGGCATCTAAACTACCATCACGAAGTTCTAACACTGAGTAACTAAGCATTGTCTTATAGATGGTTTCAAAACCAAGTTTATCTTTCAATGAACAAAGTTTGTAAGTAGTAGTATTTATTCAATTTCACAAGGCATGAAAAATGAAAAATAATTTAAGCTGTGAGACCTGAAATGTCTCAAACTTTCAACAATCAATTCAAAAACAGCAACAATTAGCTTTATGTAGTTCATAAAATACATTTTTACTTTTACTTAAGAAGCAATTTAAGAGCTCGGAAAAATAATAGAAAGTTCATGTCTTTTAGTTCTGCTCACAGGTACTACAAATTCTCGCTGCCATCGCAGTGAGTAAATGGATGTTGGGGCTGTAGGCAGGAAGCCATGTAGAGAAAATTATTTGTCCATCAGAATGTCATTGAGTATGTTCAGGGCCGCCTTATCACGCCTTTTACTAAGTGGTGGAAGAGATGATCGAATACCAGTGATCCTGCAGCATCGATTTTGAACCCTTTCCAGCTCCTCTGAAAGTTTTTTTGTCAGTCCACCCCAGACTAGGCTAGCATACTCAAGAATTGGACGAATAAAAGTCAGATAAATTTGTTTTAAAACATCATATGGAAGACCTGCTCTTTTGGCAACAGCAAGTTAATGGATCCTTGGTCAAATAATTAATGTGAGCATCCCAAAATAGATCAGACGGGATCTGAACAGTAGTTCTGGTTTGTATGTTCGCTATACGTGTATATGGCACAAAAAGGTTTAATAAACATTTAATATGCAACATAAATTATAGCACGTCTAGTTTTAGGGCATGTTTGTTTATTGGGATCAGCCGAATATTAGGACAAAAACGATCGCGTCTCGATGTGGTCCAATTAACTCAAATCGACTGTATATCTTTTTTCCAGGCAATGATTGCATGCTATCCTGGCAATGGTAGTGCATATGTTCGTCATGTCGACAACCCAAATGAAGATGGAAGATGTGTTACATGCATTTATTACTTAAATAAAGGATGGGATCCCAAGGTATGTAAAATCATCACTATTTTTTAGACTACTTGATCAGCTTATAATTTTTTAATTAAATGTTTATATTGTTATATGAAATTTCAGACATTGTCAGAGACAGATTTTTTATGTTAGTAAACAAAATTGGACAATTTTGACCTGGAATTAAGAGTTAATAACAATTAATTGTTAAATAAAATAGAAAAATATCTAATTATCTATTTTAAGGGAAAATTCCTAAAATATCTTCACAACAGATTTAGCACTTTGTGATGGAATAAGGCTTGTTAATTAATTTTTGTTCTTACTCAGGAGAAACTTGGAAATAGAATTTCAAGTACTGAATTATTTTGCATCACAATTAGATTTTAGATTTAAAAAATAATAAACTGTGTATTTTACACCGCTTGTCAAATCCCCCCCTCCCCCGCCCACACTAGTTTTTCAATATATATTTGCAAAAATTCAGTGTCAAATTGTGTGTGTTAAATATAGTGCACAGTGCTGTGTTAACTATTTAGATTAAACAACATGAAGGATGAGCAATCGATTTTGGGCTCAGATAAACAGATAGTCGGGATCTCGTGACAAAAGACACATGCATCATTTATACATACAATTTCTGCTATTCTGGCATGTATGTATATTTTGTTTTTATTCACATCAAACACCTCACAATCTAAAGCAGAATAGACTTCCACAGTGATACTTTACTATAAAAATCAGTACTGTTCATTCAAAGCTCAGCTACTGAATGACATTAAGCTTTATCGATAAAAATAAGGAGCTACAACAAATTTCATTTTCTCTCGGTAGTGGACAACTACCATTTTAGTACTTTTGTTTTAGAAAAAGCATACAAATGGGATTTCAAAAAATTTGGGACACTAAACAAATTGTGAATAAAAACCGAAAGCAATGATGTGAAGATGGCAAATGTCAATATTTTATTCAGAATAAAACACATCACAGATCAAAAGTTTAAACTGAGAGAATGTGTCAATTTAAGAGAAACATATATTGTTTCAAAATTTTATGGCCTGAACAAATCCCAAAAAAGTCGGAACAAGAACATTTTCACCACTGTGTGGCAACCCCCTTCTTTTTACAACACTCAACAGATTTTCAATTTCTCAAGTTTAGGAATAGGAATGCGCTCTCATTCATGTCTCATACAGGCCTCTAACTGTGCGATCATCTTGGGCCTTTTTTGTCACACATACCTCTTTATAATGTACCAAATGTTCTCTAGGTAAAAGATCTTTTTCAGAAGACTGCAGGCTGGCCATTTCTGTACTTCTCCTACGTAGCCATGATGTTGTGATTGCTTCAGAATGTGGTCTGTCATTATCTTGTTGAAAAATAGGGTCTTCCCTGAAAAAGATGACGTCTAGATGGGGGCATATGTTGTTCTAGAACCTGAACATAGTTCACTGCATTAATGGTTATCCTTGTCCTTTCTGGTCTGGATGTTCCACAGAACAATGTGCCACATTCCATTTTAAATGATCCCTGGCACAGTGCAAACATGGCTAAATGCAGAAATGGCTTCTTCTTTGCACTGTGTGTATGTATGTATGTATGTATGT
>JAOUQU010366154.1:0-12387 GCA_028566735.1 Ammoglanis amapaensis
TAAAATTTTTAACGCGTTAAAATCTTTGTAATTAATTAATCGAAATTAACGCGTTAAAGTCCCGGCCCTAATAATAATACATGACATGTCATTTAATTATGATTATATATACTGACATCTCCTGACCAGGCAACATCACAGCGGTCATCAAAGAAGTCTCAGCAGGGGTTACACTTCCTGAGAGTCCACAGGAAGCACAGCCTGCTGCTGACCTTCTACCATTTGTCCATCGAGAGCCTGCTGACGTATTGTATCACAATATGGTATGGCAGCTGCACCGTGGCAGCCAGTGAGAGGCTTCAGAGAAAAGAAAAGGCAGCACAGACGATCATCGGCTGCCATCTTTTCTTCCCTGATGGACGTTTACACCTCCCACTGTCTCGGCAGAGCAACAAATATATAAGGACGGCTCCCACCCTGCGGTATTTTAAGCTAATGGAGGATTTACGAGGACTTCAAATTAATAAAATAGTGTCCTGGTTGAGATGTGGTGTAGCTGTGAATAGTTGGTCAGGAGTACACGGATGCTGGAGTTTTGGCCAGAACCAGTAATTTTTTCAATAACCAGTGCATTTCTTTCGTTACATGAGCTATAGGCTTTATTTTGTTGAAAGACTCGCTTGGATTTAGGCTTTTTCTCTATAATTTATGCTTAATGTTCGAAAGAAGTCCATAGGTAAGAGGTAGGTATAAATTTAGTTGTTCTTGGTCGTTTTAACTAGATCTGAAAGTCTTTTTCCTGTGACTCAGTATGTCAAGAATATTGCTGAGGGAGATTCTGAAATACTGGAAAACGCTAGTAGTAAAGTAGTAAAGTAAACCAACATTTATTTACTTGCAGGTTTTATTTTAGTTATTAATCACCCACCAGCATCAAGAGTCTGAACTCCTTGGCTGAGCTGCTGATTGAATGTGTACCACTATAGACACTGAGATGCACAAACCAGTGCATTGTAATGCTAGTTCCTTGCCCAGATAAACAAAGATTAAATTCTTTGATAAATATAAAGTTGAATAGATTCTAGATAAATATAGAGTTGAATCAGGAAGTGCTGCTACACCTGGCATTAAAAACTACACTGTGGCGAAGTGCTGACCCAACCGAGACTAATGCTGAGAAAAATATTCCGTATTTACTTATATATGGTTATGATTTTATTGTAAGTCGGATGCACATTTTTACAGAGAGGTGAAATTTTACACACCAGTGCTCCCCTACATGTAAAAGGTTAAATGAAGTTTCCACCGTGCTCATAAAACATTTCCTATTACATTATCAGTGACTATTTAGGAAGTTGTCACAAACTGTTTTCTGAAGCTTAATGCATAACAAGTAACAATCTCGGTGGTTAATCTTCTATGGTAGCTTTTATGGAGGAATTACTTCATCGTTTGCGGCTCTTTCCTTCCAACTCAGCATTTTTTCCAGCGGTAATTCATTGCACAGACAGTAATACGATGTGTGTAAGTGCTGACTCGTTAGAGTGAACTTTCTGAGGATTCTTGTGTAGTGAGCTGCATGCTTTCTGGTGTTGCTCTTTATGCCGGTAAGATTTGCCTGGGTTTAGTTGTGGTAACTCATTTGAACTGTTTTGCGAGATAAATTATCATCTGATATCAAAATCATACTAGAATGATGCTATATACATAATGAATTTTTAAATTTTGTTTTACAAAAGCATACATAGTTGAATCTAAGATATACTAGGGTTCTGTATAGACATTTCCTGCTCTCTTCATGTCTGAATGCGTTTCCTCCCTCAGTCCAAAGACATGCTGCCAGTTTATTGGACACACTTTTTTCCTAGGATGTTTGTTTGCTCCCACAATGCCACTCCTGATGTTATATCTGACAAATTACAATCGTTAGCTCTTAATATAGTTACCTAACTCTAGCTGATTGATGGTGCCTGCACAGAGATGAGTGATAATATGCTGATCAGGGTGTGAGTCCTTGTACACGAAGCTGATTCTCTTATAAAATCTTTTTATAGAGATGAAAAGATGCAGTTGGCTACTGCTCACTTGTGAGAGGGATCACAGATCTCAGTTAATTTGGTAAGTTAAAGTCTGGAGAAACAAGGAAGAAAATGCACAGTAATGTGTGCTGTTTTGGAATATAAGTTAACACCAAAATCGATTATGTTAATAGATTTAATCACTTTTTTGTCCTTATCTGAGACATTTGGACTCACCCATCCAGAGCGCTATGCATTTCATGAAAAGCTGTCTGTCAAAAATTGATCTGTTGACTTTCCCCGAAGCTCCCCCTGCAACATGTTTTTTACGGCTTTAAATGATGATTAAACAAGATAAATCTTTTATATCGAGTGTGCTTGAATACAATCAGTCAGTGAGCGAGCTTTTATGGGTCTACAGATGTTGAACTGGGAGATTTAAATGCCTTAAATGCTAAAAAGTATTGTTATATTTCAGTTCCTGAACTGCTTTCATCAGTTAACTATTATATCTGTATATTCAGGTGCGTCATTAGAGACATTTTCATAACATTATCACTTAAACCTCTGTAAACAGCTGGTTTTCTCTTCTTTTTCACTATTTCACAATTACCTTATGCTAATTACAGTTGCTGTTTTGAGCCTAAACGAGCTCTGTACAGCTCATTTAATAAGCTGTTGTTGGACCACAGTGAACTGATAGATATTTACATCAAATTTGGATGTTGTTGATCAAATCAACCATATTTGTATATTTTTCTCATTTATGCTGCTTTCCCATTGGGTTCGTTAGTACATCATAAGTCAGTGCACTTTTGTTCCAATTTGTCACCAAATTGTGCCATTAAAAAGAAATGTAGCAGGGCATGATACTAAAATAAAAAATACATTCTCGTGATTCGAAATCTCAGCTCTCTCACTGGCAGGCTGGACATGAACAATGATTGGCTCATTTGTATAGTGGATGCTGGTGCTTTTCTGATGCCTGCTGTCTGATTGGTGGCGCTGAGACTGGATAATTGAGATCAGTGAATGTAGTCCACATGGAGACAAGATTCGGCATATCTGCAATGGTGTTTTATCATATAAGCATTACATCTACACGGATCCAGTGTTTTGGGAGATCAAAAACAATCATTTTTGAAGCCGATCCTAGAGTGGAAAGATTTTAAATGCTGTTTCTGCATCTTCAGGTTTGCATACTACAGTAAATATTGTCTTTGTTTTAAAGATAACATCTACTCATACTCTACTACCATTATAAGCAACCTATGGATTCACCCCAGAGAACAACGAGAAGGACAGTATGGAGAACGTTTTGTCTGATACTCGGTGTTTGTGTTGTGTTTACTTAGCATGTTTTTGGTGTATTTTGGTGGTAGTGTGACAGCACTTGGGATTGGTATACACACTGCAGCGTTTTCTTAAATATGGTGCAATCTTTATAGAAATCATTTTTAAAATCAAAATACTACAGTTTTTGTCTTTATGTGGACAAGGCCTGAAGGGGAAATGCTGGATTCCAGATGTGTCAGAGGTGTATGTTAGTCACAGCTGTTCTTGATCAAGCGTGGAAGTCGGTTAAATGCAACTGCGTAATTACATGCAACCAGACTGAGGGGAAATGCACGTAAACTGCTACGCTACTGCTATACATGCTATCTTTGTATGTATTTATGCATTTCATTTTTTAAACAGTAATGTAGTCATTATTAGACAACTTTTATATTTATGTAGTGATGCCAATCATCTAGGTATCTTTTTTTTAAACAAAAGTTTTATACACACACATAGGTATTGTACTTTGTTTTATTTTTTCATCTTTAGTAAATTCATTTAGTAATGTATTACACTTAAGTTTAGTGGAAATATACTTCTTGTATTTCTAAAACAATAGAAGGGAATTGAACTATCAACCCACACTTAGAAACCTGAATATCTCACACATTTATTTAATAATAATAATATAAATAATACATGCCTTTCAAGATGAACAACGACACTTTAAATTTCACAGCGGCATGGGATTAGGAACATCAAGAAACAATGCAGGAGACTGACATAATGCATAATAAAGCAATAAAACCTAAAAAATAAGAGAATGTGTAAAGGCCTATTTCTACTGCTGTGTCAATTAGACACAAAAAACCCCACTTTCCCTAAATAACTTCGTTTTTCTTATATAGTTCTATGTTGAGGTTGTATATGCACCGTGATACAATTTACCACCACAGCACTAAGGGGGGGTTTGTATTTTTGCTTTTGTGTTTACTCTCTAGGTTTTTGTGTTGAGTGAGAAAGTCTCCGGTAGATTTTAGCTGATCGTTATTGAACAATAAATACTTTGAAACGTCTATTTCTCTTTACCAGTAACAACTAATTTTTGGTATTTACATAAAAATTAGCATCAATAATAGCAACAGAAAAGCTCGTACCAGCCACCGTCTACAGAACACTGAGAATCTAAGGCTCTTGAACAGAACTGAGAGTTCTTTTGGTGGAAAAGCACCATCCATAAGGGGAGTCATGCAGTGATTCTCATTATACCCCCCAAAATTGGAAATCCAATTCTACCAAATGAGTTTTGTTAAGGTAAACACCAAACATCACTAAGACCTGTGATTTTTGAGCATGTGTAATTGTGTAAGATAGCTTTTAGTCATGTACAAAGAAGCACACTTGGTGTTTAGTTTGGGTTGTAGTCTGTCCTTTACCCTACACTTATAATCCCATGTGTGCGTTTTCCTTTACTGGACCGGGCAAATATCTGAATGTCACTGAATATCATTACTTGGGCAAAATGTTCATTAGTTATCAGAACCGAGTGCTGCAAGTCTATGTGATATAATGACACCGTGTTCAGGGTGTATCTGTGTTCTCATTTAGCTAGAACAGGCTCCAGCACCTCAAGATCCTGATTAAGATAAACGGCTTACAAAGTTATTCTGGAGGTTCCGTGGCTAAAAAGGTCATGCTGTGCTTGTACTGACTTAGACAGCAAAAGAAATGATGATCTGCCATCGAAGCTGTTGGTCTTATTTAACACAGCGACTACAGAAACAAGTCATTACTCTATTTCAGTCAAGAAGAGAGCTGGTAAATGTAGCTGATCCTCGGCACCGCGGTCACTCTCGGCTATTGTATTTTCTGTTTGAAACTCAAACCAAGTTTAAGAGCTGTGAAGTACAGTCACAAGTCACCTAAAGAGCTTTTTCTCTTAGGTCACAGTTTTTATAAACCATGACTCACAGATTAGGAAGTGTTTTTATGCATCTTTTCTTCCTACACACAGAATTTTCAAAGTAGAAATCTATCCTTTCAGGACATCATTTCTCTTATTCAACCATTTGTTTGGATGAAAAAAGATTCTTTGTATATAAAACAGCTCGACGGCGGAGACGGAAGGAATTCAGTCATTCTCAATAACAGGAGTTCAGCCAGAGTCAGACCAACAGGGATGAATAATAAATGAGCTGTAATGGGCTTGTTACTAGGGGAGGTGTGAATTCAGCCATAAAGCCGATAACTTTCACAAGCTGCTGTTTTTCCACTTCAGGCAGGCACGGTCGCTTTGTTCCATGGATTTAATTTTTACTTTCTTTTCCCCTCAAAGGGTTTGAGATCCTCAGGGACGCATTCTTAGTGGTTTAACCAGGGTCACTGGATGACATGTCCTGTCCACAGCATTTAATTAGTAATGGCTTACAATCGCTTTTCCTTTTTCATTTCAGATCCTGATTAGAGGATTAAAGGTTGTTGTCGTGTTCTTTAATTTTGAAAGAAATGATTAAAACTAAATTAATGACAAAGTAATGAATTTACCTTTAATATTAATTTTAAAATAATTTTATTCTGATACATTTGAGTAACGCTTGCCTTGTCTGAATTCGCAAAGCACATGCATCTGTCACGATCCGAGAAAAGTTCACGATGGCTCTTCACGTCAACCTCTTCAATTTACTTTAGGTGGCAACCTCACGACACATGACTTACATACACATGTCATCCTGAGAGCCTATTTATGCTTCTGCATTAACGTGAACACCGACGTGAAATTTTTCGCAGACCTCAAGCGACAGGCATCAAGACAATGCAGTCTGTTTGTGAATGGCGATGTCTTGATGTTTACCATGTTTAAAATCAACAACCCCTACTTTTCTTGCTCGTCGCTAAAACCAGAGGGTAAACACAAACAAGACCGGCAGAAACTTACTGCCTCTCTAGCGTTGTGACGGTGAATAACGCCACGATGCATAGGATCTCGTGGCTGAACTATAAAAGGAAAATGACGATATTGAGGTGATGGCGCTGTATATAGAAGTATAAATCAGCCTTCACTCATCATTATCTAAGTTGGAAATCATACGGTTTGTCTTTTTCCTCTAACCCAGCAAGCACTTCACTAATACTAGACTTCAGCGGTATGCTGGTATTGCATTATCCTACAGTATTTAAATATGATGACAGTATTTAAATATGATGATGGTATTTAAATATGATGAGGTACCACATTTTCATCTTGAAAACTGGGACATATAAATCAACTCCCATGGAGCGAGTTTAGCCTGGAGGAAGGTGGGGTTGATTGCCTACATCCAGCCCCACCCTCTCACATCCTCTCGTACGCCAACCTAGTACTTGTTTGTTCAAAAAGCACTTGAAATATACTTCTAACACCGTCTAACGTTAGGCGAAACATGTCAGGCACGCTCATCCTAAAACTGAGCAGCCTTTCTATCGCCGTGCAGATGTTAATGTGAAGTCTGTTACTTTCATTTTGGATGTTTTTTTGCACAGTGTGTAAGCAATACAATGAGGCACATTTGTTATGCGTTATACATCATTGCTTCAGTGGCCGACATTAAGTTTTCCTAATTAAGCGTTTTAGAATGTCAGCGATGCTTCAGCATGCTCTAATGAATAAAACGTGATAATTACTTATTTAAACAGAATATGTAATACACTTATGTAAATTTAAGATCAAAGTTTATACTCTTTTAAATCCTTTTTAGATGTAAGAATCCTTTGCCGTGTTTGAATAATAATAAAAATGCTATTTATCATTAAGCCAAGTATGAAGTAAGTTTTGAATAATTCTGTCATATGCACCATTAAGTCACTCAAACATAAAAGATCAGAAACTTATTACTAGTGTTTGTCATGCGTTTTCTCGTTAATCCTTTACTCGTAATTATGACATCCTTCTATCCTGTCTTTATTTATTTATTGATGTGTGGCTGCAACACACTTGGGTATGTTGGCTCTCGCAATGCTTCGTGCAAAACAAAATGTGCGAGCATTGCATGCAGCTGAACGTGCCTTCGCATCTTATAAGCTGGTATAATTACTGGAATTTCAATGACTCTTGCAGGATGTTGGTGAAAATTGCATTGTTTGTAGAAACGACATTCTAATCCCACAGCCGGTAATACAGCATATGTCAGTAAGACAGTAAAATGTGCAAATCATTATGTCTGAATGAAAAAGGTCAATACCGCCCTAACTAATACTAAACATTCTTTCCCAGTTGGTTCATGGTTCAAAGGTCATAATATATTTTCATGTTTCGTTATAAGACAGTAGTTTGAAATTATTACAATAATGAAATGTTATAATACAATCATTTAATAATTCTTTATTTACATGTTTAGCATTTAGCAGTCGCCGCTATACAAAGTGACCTACAATTACAACTGTACACAATTTTGAGCAATTGAGGGTTTAGAGTCTGTCTTAGTGCCCCAACAGTGGCAAATTGTTGGTAGTGAGGCTTGAACTGGTGACCCTGAACTGGTCATTAGCTCAGAACTTTTAACTATCAAGCCATAACTGTTTTTGTCGTGCTGATGGACATTTAATTTGTGACTATAGATTGGCCAGATTTAGCCTAGCCCTTACAAGGATGTTTTTAAACAAGGCAGGACATAACTATGACTAAAATAAAAATAGTGAACAAAATAAAATAGTGAAAACTGATCATAGTAATTCTACAGAGTCAAAGTTAAATGAAAAATAAATAAAAATCCACAGCTGGAAGTAAAGTGTCATTTCACTGTGTGGAACATTTTCTCAAAGAAAACTTGAATAAATAACCGGTTTTGAGATGAATAGAAAGGGTTAAACCAGCCATTAACTGGCTCTACTCTGTTCTAGTGAGGATTTTAGGTTGTGTGTGACTTTTTTAAATACTGAAACATTTTTAAATACTGAAAAGACTTGAAATGTTAACAGACCACGTGAAACAAGCAGTGTTTACGTAACAGAAGTACCCAGAAGTACTGTTTGAAATTTAAAATTCACTAATCAAATTCCTAGTGTTAGATTGTGAGATCCGGTTATTTATATATATATATATATATATATATAGCTTAGGAATAATTCCTCTGCATTTAACCCAATCCATGCATCCAATCGATGCTATTTGTTGTTATTCTGCTCCTCACTGAACAAATCCTGTGCTGTATATTGGTCTTTCAATCACATGGTTACGTTTGTTCTGGCTGGTTGTGCTTTGGATACAAATGATCTTGTTGGGACAGTTTAAGAACATCATGCCCTGCCTCTTTAGAAACATTTTGTTTCTAAGAAAGTTTTCACACCTTTTTTGAGATTTAATAATACAATAATTTTTACCAGACTTATTCAGTTATTTTTTCTTGTTTTTAATTTCTTACATTCTGGTTAGTTGAAATGTTATTGGTTTAGTTTGAAGCCCTGTGATGGACTTGCAACTTGTACAATCCAGCGGTTAGTTGAAGCACCTTGCTCTAAGGCATTTCAGTCATGACCTGTCAACTCTTAGAACTGAACCGGCAACCTTTCGATCACAACCGACTTCTCTAACCATGAAGTCACAGCTGCCCCAGGTGTGTTGGGGGTGAACACACATCTTCATCTTTAGATATCTTTTTGATATTAGAAAGTAAGGAAAGTTTTGTCCCAACTTTTAAGAAATGTGTGACAGGCTCGAGATAAACTGATAAACATTTTCTTTGGTTCATATAAACATCAATCAAATAAAAGTCCAACTGGCCCAACTTTCTTCTGATTGTAGTTTCTCTTTTTGTAAACAAAAATGAACAAAAAATCAGTTTGATTATGCTAACTTGATTAAAGTCTTATTAGGATTAGGAACAAAAGTGATAAACGCAGATATAACTCATTACATTTAGCAACAAAACAACCATCATATTCATGACATGTATTATGTGAGTGATTATTTATTCTTTTATTAACGTCATGTTTTACACTTCTAGGTGACACCCATGACAGGAACATTTTATTTATTACACATTTCTTAATAAGTAATATCATTTTTATACAAGTCACTTCAAACAGTTATGAATTATTTTGTTTCTTTTCAGTTTGCCTTACCTGCATGTTTTTGAACTGTGGGAGGAAACTGGAAGGCCGGGAATAAACCCACGCAGAAGCCACATTAAGCCCACCCATTAAATGAGTGGTCATCTTTTGTATTTTCTGTTACCATGTTTGCACATGAATTAAATACTCCAGGTAGTGTAACTATGGTAAATAGGGATGACGAGGTTGACAGTTGCTATGTTAACACAGCTTAGTAAACAACTATTTCACAAAGTAACTAAAAGTGGGGACTCTTTGACATTGATGTAATTGTAAAAGGCCCTACCTAAATCCATCCATCCATCCATTCATACATACATCCATTATTTAGTTTTACCAGTGCTTAGTCCTATTTTAGGGGCACGGTAACACACACTGGGCAAATACATAGAACAGGTCAATCTGTTGCAAAGTCCCGAGACAAACAAACACAGGACAATTTCAGTATCTCCAATTATCATGACTGAATGTCTATAGACTGTAGGAGGAAGCCGGAGTACTCTGAGGAAACACACACAAACACTGTTGGAACATGCAAGTTGATACAATGATGCAATACATGATACAATCTAGACATGGTGGAATTAGTTTTTCCCTTCTGATGTTAGTTAGAAAGGCAAGATGGCATAAAAAGATTTTAGTGCTATGAATGATACGCCAGAACTGATATTTATAATATATAAAAAGTATTTATGCCGATATAGTGGACTTCAAAGTCCATGAGTCAAACCCTCAATGTGTTTGTAATGTTTTTTTATGCGCTGTTTTTTCTTCCACAGCCCAAAGACATGCACCTAGGCACACTCTTGCATGCATATTTAGATGTCTGTGACCTGCAAAGAATTGGCATCTAGTCCAGGGTGTCTCTGTGTGCCTGGTATAGTTTGCAGCACCCCTAAGTTTACTTACAGAGGCACACCTAGAGTGGCCAGATTCTATTAAAAAGAAAAAATAGTAACAAGACTATTTAGGACATGACTAAAAACTAATTAGGACATGACTAACTAATGCAATTAAGGAGTGCATGCAGTTACTGACGTGATTGAAAGGTGGGACAACATAGGATTAAGGTTGATGTACACTTCTGGGTCATATCTGCACTGCAAAGTATTTCTCTGCCACATCGCTAGAGGGGTGTTAAATTTCTGATGGTTTTTTCATGTCTGTGTTTATCCTTCGATTGTAGCAATGAGCGAGAAAGTTTGTTGTAGAGTAATGTTTTTAAATGTTGTACAAAAAATTGTATATGGTGATTCTTGATGCTAATGATGATCAGATACTTGCACGTTTCATTGTTTTGATAGCTACTGTGCTCCGTATTGTGGTCTGCGCCAGTACTACTGGAGGTCTGTGCTGTTTTGATGCATTTTGGAGGTGCACGTTGGGAGACACAAAGGATCTGAGAAAGGGCTCGTCGCAACGTCGATTTTACACAGAAGTTATAATTTGAAGAATGATTCGTGTGTGTGTGTGTGTTCCTTTTGTTCTGTACAAGCGTTGGATTTGGGTTTCATATAGACAGAGCAGCTTTATGTTGAATTGGAGAGTAATTAGAGATAGAATCTATTTAAGCTTGCTGTACTGCAGCTACAAAATGGCCTTTGAATAAAGATTTCATGCCACAGCACATGCAATATTCATAGTTCCACTGCAGTCTTAACTATAGTATCAGAGCCATGCTGCGGGGTGGAGAACTACAGCGAAGGTGTGAATGCAGGTTCAGCGTAAATAACACACATAATGCTTGGAAATTGATTCCTGCTTGATTAGCTGCTGTTGTTTTTTTGCTAACGGCATGAATAAATGAATGCTTTTCTTTCTCTTTTGTTTACAGAACTTATTTCGTTGCGCACTGTCGGTGGAACCTTCTCTTGTATGCGTCTGATGAGCTGGATCAACACTTCCATGCTTTGTGAGAGGACATATCAAAGTAATACTGTTATATAAACTTTTACATAAATATGAGTCAAGTTACTAATACTCAATTCAAAAGTAACTAATTCAAATATACTCCGACTAAACGTTACTGTGTAATCCAATTTGTGTAGTGAAACATACAGTTACAGAGCCCAGGGGGCAGCAATGAGTCCACATGCCCAGCACGGTGGTCTGTTAGGGGTTTGGTTCTTTGTTTAGCTGCACTTCAATCGTAACCTGATGACAACCAGTCAACCCAACAACCTTCCGATCATAAGCCCAGTTCTCTAACCACCAGGATGTAGGAAGAGTGTAAGAATTTAATTAGACTAAATAAAAAATGTAAAGTAAAAAAGTCACAATTCGGTCATGAAAAGTACCTTCATGGTGTTCTCGCTTTGTACAGTGTTGTACTAGTTTTGCTTAAATCCACTGTAATCTGGCAACCCTATTTACTCAGCATTTCCCAAATGGGATTTTACTGTTTATTTTTTACTCAGTGACAGATGTTATTTAAAATATAGCGAACTACAATTCTTAATACAAAACAAATTTTAATAAAAGTTAAACTTACAGTTTAGTACACAATTAAACTACTCTGTTGTTACAGTAATGTGAGTAAATGTACTTGCTTAAGTAAAGTTTGCAAATCTAAGGTAAACAGTGGTTTTAAGTTAGCAAGGCAGGCCCCTAGATTTTTAAACACACCCCATCACAGTGGACAGAATTTTCTAGTGTTATTTGTATTGTGTTTTCATAATAGCAAACCTGTTGTTCACAGTGGTGCCCCAGATGTTGTGTTGGCATGGTAGTGGGTTGTTGCCTAATCACTTTGTTTTTTTCGACAGACCAGTAATCTTTATTAATGTGTTCCTTATCAAGCAACTTGTTTGATCTTTTGTAATTCTACATTGTGACACACACACACACACACACACACACACACACACACACACACACATATTGATCAACATTGTGTGGCAGATATTCTCGTTATTTATTTATTTATTTCATTTAGCCAAAATGTGGCGGCTCAGTGGCTGAGTGGTCAACACTGCAAGAAGTCCCGGGTCCGATCCCCGGGTCGGGCTGGGGACTTTCTGTGCGGAGTTTGCATGTTCTCCCCGTGTCAGCGTGGGTTTCCTCCCAC
>JAOUQU010366587.1:0-12377 GCA_028566735.1 Ammoglanis amapaensis
ACATGATGGACACACACACACACACACACACACTCACACACACACACACACACACACACACACACACACACACACATACACACCATGATTTTTACATAAACACACGATGGACTTTAACGTACGCATGTGATGGACTGACACACACACACACACACACACACACACACACACACACACACGCGCCTAATGAATATACTGGGAATGTTTTCAATTAGAAATTTATTTGTTTTATAGGCATCTACTATTGTGTGTTCTGTGTTGCAGCGTAATCAAGAGGAAACGTTGTTTCGTTTCATTATGCACTCGTACGTAGCTGAAGTAGACACCACGTTATAAACGCTACCTAGGACGGCACCCTACTGTGGCTACTCTCTGGCTCCCTCTTTCGCGCCTGCGCAGAACTGCGTGATCAGGAGAAATAGAGGGAGTGTCGAACAAGCTCAGTCGAGGGACCGCGTTTATACATGAAGTTGGTAAACTAACTTTTTAAAAGTAAAAAAACAAAAGCCAAAGGGGAAAAAAACTTTGACCGTGTGTCTTCGGGATAATTGTTGAGGTTAAGTGAAACACTTTTGTGGACGACGGGTCGGAGTAGCTAGCAGATAGCGTGTAAACTGCCGAAGATTCCCTTTCTGTAAGGAAACTTGGCGGTGCGTCTCAACAACTGATAAGGTTTTGCTTTTTAAGAGAATGTGTGATGTGTTCCAACTGGATAATACACTTCTCAACGGCTTAGTTTTTATTTTGTTATTTAGTGGCACTTGGTGAACGGACTCCCGCGGAGGCGAATGCTTGTGCACTACTAGTCTGATGACAAGTCCTGTGAATGTAGCGCTCAGAACAAAGGAGAATTAATAGGGGAACGGCGACTTGAATCCGAGTGGAAGCGATGGCTGGAGTGGTGCGCACCCTGAGCCGGTGTTTGCTCCCCGCGGAGACCGGACAGGACCGGAATAACGGAAAAGATGGACATCGAGCGAACCAGGAGCGCGAGGCCAAGCGGCGAAGTCGCGAGATCGATGCCATGCTGGCGCGCGAGAGACGCTCTGTCCGCCGCCTGGTCAAGATTCTACTGCTGGGAGCAGGAGAGAGTGGAAAGTCCACGTTTCTTAAACAAATGAGGATTATTCACGGACAAGAGTTCGACAAGAAAGCGCTGTTGGATTTTAGAGACACTATATTTGAGAATATTATTAAGGTGAGTTTTGAAGCGTCACACCGAGCACGTTTCCGACGTTTTTGAATGATAAAGTCAGTCAGCGCACCGTAGTTTAGTCCAGCTGATAGGAGTTCTAATTTAGTTAGTTTAGTCTAAATATAGCGCAGAACTTCCACAGTAGTATATTAATATATAACAATAGACATTTTACTGTAGACGCATTTCTATTGTAATGTAACTTTATTCATTCTTTAATACAGGGGTAGATTTATATCCTGACTATTTATTTCACTGTATATTTTGTCTGGGTTTTTTGGTTTCCTCCTACAGTCCAACGACAAGTCGTCGGGTTCATTAGAGATACTGAAAGTGTGTGTTTATCTCTGTACCATGTGTACTGCTGACCTGTTCAGCTGTTTAGTGTATCGTTTTTTTACTTCAGTACTTACTCCACAAGCCCGTAAAGAATAAAGCGATAATACTTTTATATTGTAATGTAACATCTTTATATTTATTAATTTCGAAAGACTATTTTACCCTATCGAATTGTGCATCCATGAGTCAAAAACAGATGTGCGCATGCTCGGTAGGCTCACTTGATTAGTAGCGCAACTCGATAGAACACCGGTTTAGGTTACGATGATTGACTTTAGTTCTATTAAGTGTGCCTTAAATACCTAAATACCTAAAAAAATACTGTTCTTGGTATCGCATCTTAGACTTAGAATAAATCCTTTACGCCAGATGCCCTTTCTGCGGCAACTCTCCCTATTTGTCCGGGCTTGAGAGCGATTTGGCCTACTGAGCATGCGCAGATCAGTTTTTGACTGGACGCATCATCAAGTGTTAGTATTAGAAATGGCCCAGCTGGATGTAAAGCCTTTTGGCTGTATTATATTTACATTGTGGTCTTTACAAGTGATTTAGTTTAATGAACAAGTTTATGCTACTTGAGTGTGTTTACTCTTGTTTGCCATCACATTTGTTCTTGATAAGACTTTTAAATGGTTTAAGAACTGCGAAGATTAATTGTTGCTGTTTCAACAATTCATGGTCATGTCATTATTCTTGTCATCCATGCTCTACCATACATTTTAAAGAGGCATGCAAGTTACCCATGCCATAGGTGGTGGTGCACCCCATGCCATGGCCAAAGCTGGTTTTTGAATCATTCATTTCATCTTTGGCACAAAGAATTTGACCTGTGGACCTCTGACCACAGCAGACGTTTTAATTGTCCTTCAGACCATCCAAGATGTGCATGGCTTGATGCAAGTGACAGTAGATTTCTGCATTACCAAAAACCCCATTTGGCATTTCTTTATTAAAATACAGAAACATTTATGAGACTTGCAATGATTGGTTGATCAGCAAAACATTTTCTTCTTTTTACTTCATCCCACATTTTAGAAATGGGGTTTTTATGTTTTTGTTATTTTCATTCAGCAGTCTAATGTGACTACAGAGAGCAGATTATAACGTTAATTACCCATGATTTCATCAATTTGTTTGCGCTATGTTTTGCATAGGACATAATGTGAGTCAAAGTGATGCTTGTTTTAGTTCAACTAACTTCCTAACACTGATTGACAGAACGAGCCCCAGGAGTATTGCCAGTTCATTTCCCTGCAAGTGGGTCATTCTTTGGATGCTTTTGTGTTTAACAGGAGCTGTAATTGCAGAAAGAAAATGTGTGTTTTAGAGGGAGGATAATCAATTTGAAAAGAATGAGAGGAATGCACTAGTCTGTGGTGCATGATTTACGATGATGTTCCTTTTATTGCTATTCACTCACGATAAGTGTAACGATGGAGACTGTATTATTCTTGTATGTTATCTCTTAGTTGTGAACATAACTACCGATTTGTATGTATATATAGGACAACAAACAAGAATCCAAATGCATGCAATAGAAATGCAGCGGGCAGACACAACAAAAACAACACATGAAAAGAGCTTATCTTTCATAATGACCAACATTCCAACACAAAAGACATGGTAAACATCTCGGACATATTCTTTACAGGATTATTTCCATTTACCTCAAAGTACAGGCAACATATATTTACTAAACCTGGACTTGTAATTTTGTAAACACACAAATGTTCAGATTTGTCAACTTTTACTTTCTAATGTGAAAGATGAATAAAAGTTTACCATGTTTTACAAACACTTGCACACAAACGAATTACTCTTTAAATGCCATGTGGCAGACTCGGATTATAGATACTTTCATGCCAGTGATACATTTCTATATTTACAATGTATCACAAGTCCAATGGATGGTTGTATGTTGGCTCAGAAACAGTAGACTGAGAGTGAAAGTTGATGGTTGAGCTGTAACCTCTAGACACCAACACCAGCAGAGAAGCATGCAGACTTTATAGCTAAATTCCAACAAAAAGACACATGGTATGAGCGATCCCGCATTGTTTCACTAATACCCAGCAGACATAAGGGGGAAACATAAAAAAACCATTTATAATACACATACTTACAATGACAAAGGAAACCTAATACAGCAGCGAGATGCTGTGTCCAAAACCTGCCTCTCCACTCACAGCCAAACATGTAAACAATGAATACAAATGACCTTTTATCTGTTGCATACATTATTTTAATTATTTAAGATTTCAATGAAGTCTTATGTAGAAATGTACCAGCATTTGCTTTTGTGGAACTGTAAAATATCCTGAAATCTTTAACAGCATGGGTATCATTCAGTAGGCACAATCATGAGTAATTTGTCTTTTTTAAATTGATGCATAGTGATTTTTTTTAAAATAATTAACAAAACATGACATTTCCAAAATAAATTGAGTAAAAGTGAAGGTTACATGTACTCATTTACTTATTTGCAGTCACTTTAAAAATGCTAATGCGAAATTACTAATGATCTTGTATTGGCAGTTGGTTAAATTACACTTTACAACATTCATTTAGTTTTTTTGCCAGAATGTGAAGTACTTTTTAGTTCCATAGTTGATTGTGGTATGTATTATTGAGTTGGCCTAGCTACACCAGATGCTCTTGTTAATGCAGTCTTCCTATTAAACTAGGTTTGGGATAGTAGCTAGGGTGGTGCCCAGTCAACCATGTTTTGACACTGTAGTTCTGGAGTGCGCTCCGTACAAGCAAAACAAACAGAATACATATTTTTTTCTGTTATCTGTCATAAGTAGTTTGTTTTCTAAAAAGTTTTATCGAACATGTTTACTTTTGTTCCCTCTCTTTTATTTATCCCTTTGATTGTTTCACGTTTTCTTCCTTTCTACAGCAGCCATTGCTTTGTCATTTGGATGAGTGTGTTTACTGGTCTCCTGTTGTCTCATGGAGGGTTGAAACAGATGTTCTTTCCCATCTGATCCTGAACAGATAACTGAGCTGACATCCATTTCACGTGGTTCTTGTGTTTTAAACACTTGTCCCCACAGACGTAGTTTGTATAAATAGTCAGAGTCTTTGCTTTTTACTGTTCACACTTCAGAGACAGAAACAGTTAAAATCTGTTTTAAATTAGCACTCTTGTCAGCTTTGGTCATTGTGGCAGAAATGTCTACATTACATAGATGACTGAAAGAAATCTTTGATGCATTTCATATTTCTTTGTGGAAAAGCGAAAATCATATTTGTATGCAGTGTATGTGGTCTACCGTGCTTGAAATTTTGATTTTTAATGCCTTTTTGCCCCCTTTAATGCGTTTTCCCTTTAGGAACAGTGCATTGCATTTAGCAAGTAAAATTACTGTTGATTGTATTAGCATTCTAAGAAACACACCAGTTTTATTGACCCAATGCAATAACAAATCAAACTCATAAATACATGCTTTATTAGGTTGGAGGGTTTTGTTTCAATTCATTTACCATTGGTTGTAATTAAACTCAATAGTCTATGTAGTATAAGGCATGACATTTGAATCGGCTCTATGTACAACCTAATACAAAAAGTTTCATGATGATATATTATGCGTGATTATCCCTAGCCACTTTGATAGAAAAATTACTTACTACTGTTGAATTTATTTATTTATTTTCCCCTGAGTTGAGTGTGTTCTAGGCAGCTTGGTGCGTTGCGACTACTGGTATTAACCACTAGAATGCAGATACAGGTACATGTCTGGAAAATGTCCCCATTTGAACAGATTAACTGAATACTGCCTTTTGGTGTCTGGTTTCTATATTTTATATAATCATCAGAATACATAGTAGTAAATTCTATATCATTATGTAAGTTGGTGAATCTAAAAATATATACATATATTGTAAATACTGCACTTGAAACAAAATAAATTTGTAAATCAATGTGAATCAAACACAATTACATACATTTTAGTTTTCTTTTTTTCTCCTGTATATAGTGTCCAAATTTGGCACACACCTCATGGTGCCATCAATCCCCTAAATGCTTTGAATGAAAAAAAAAAAAAACTTTCACAAAACCAAGCAGTCAACAAGACTCACATGGTGAGAGTTTGTTTTGCCTCTCGCACTGTTGGTTAAATTGAGTCAAACAAGCACTCCTCACCAAGGTAAACAGTCTTCATGGCAATAAAACACTGGAACAGAAGCAACACTGTTCAAGGTGTGAAATATCACTTTAGGTTGCATGAGTCTTCACAGGCCAGTGTAAGTCTGGGGTCTATAGCCATATTTGAGTCCAACTCAAGGTCAGCGCTAGAGTGCTCCACACCGATAGTCTTGTAGTCCAGGAAATGTCTTTCCACAGCACCCCCTCCAACACACACACGCATGCATGCATGCACACACGCGCACACACACACAGGATGCTCCAAGTGTAGCTTATCATTCTCCTTTGAGCTGTGTATCAGCTTACCCCTTCCAAAAAACCTAGAAGCTAGACTACAAATGGCTTCATTGAGCGATCAGGTTCAAATATCTGTATACAAAAGCAACTTTAATTTACTTCCAGTCTTTGAACATAGATAATTTTCTTTAATTTCACGTTTTATTATAATCAGGGTCAGCATGGGTTTAGGTTTCCCAGAACCACAGTGCCAAAGGCAGTACAAAAACACATTCTGAATAGGACACTCATTTCCACCTCATAATGTTGGCCAGTACGTTTTTGTAATCTCAAAACATTCATGGGTTTAAACAAATGTTGTCAGCAGTCTTAAAAGAAATTCCCTTTTCATCCCCATTCTGTGCAACAGTGGCTCGCAGTGCCATGTTTCCTTTGTTTACTACAAGCCTGAGAAAATATTTATGACATTTTGCCGGAGCAAGGAATGTTTTGTTTTTAAGGCAAATGCATGGATAAAGTGGACAATGGGTGAGCATTATTTCCAGGCAACAGTAAGACTGGAGAAACACATTCAAGTCAATGGAATTTGTTGTTTCTTGCACTTGCTGTTTCCATACGGCTCTACAATGTTATAATATTTCAATCTAGTGTTGCTGTAATTGATCTTGAATTGATGATGGTAGTGCACTTGACCTATTTGTACCTGACCTATTTGTATTCACTAGTGTGTGTAAATGTGTGTTTTACTGCACCGAATGGGTTAAATTTGTGTAAAAGAACATGAGTGAAGTATTCTAAATGATATTTTTTTAAAGTCATGTTTGTATGGAATTACTGGAAGTGTCAAAACTCGTCTTTTTGGGGGAAAGAGTTAAACAGCAGGGGAGCACTACATTTTGTTTAAACACAAAACAGGAATCTAGTTTTTTTGGTATAGTTTGCAAGGTCCTCAGAAATAAGAGGACAATTATTGTTTAGATAAATAAAAGATAATCACAAATATTTTTCTTATTTTCTTAACAAAAAGGAGTAAAATAAATCTTTGTTTTGTTGTGTTCAAAAATTGTGAAAAATTGTTTCAAGAAATCGGATTGCATTGTTCCGTTTCCATTATTATTAAAAAAAAGTTTGTTAAGTGTTTGACAATTCTGTCTGTTACTCCAGCTTAAAGGAGATGGTATTCTTTTTCACTTTGCAAGAGGTTTTTGGGGGAGGTGGCAGGAAATGGCTCAATGGGTGACCACTGGAAGCGACATGTTTCAAACCCATCCTCTTGTGTGATAAAGCTGAAATTTTCTCTCGATTTGGATCATTAGCGGTCACCATGTAGGCGGGTTCTTTGTGGGTAAGGAGTCAGTGATTTAAGCTGTGGTTACACAGCATCACAAAAGCTAAGAGTAGCTGGCACTAATCTGCTGACAATGCAGCCATGTAATTGCACTGCAGTCAAAATAATAATAACCACTGTCTTGCCTCTCTGACAAATCACAGTAGTTAGACTTTTATTTTGCTATCTGCAGCTCTAAGAGGAATTCCCCTTTGCCATAAATGACAAAGACTCTTTTACAGAGCATGTCACAAAGCATCTGGCCTGGGCTCATTGACATTCTGACAAAATAAAGAGATGAAGGATGTAGCCCTACTAATGTTTCAAAGGAATGATTTCAAAGCACTGGTCTAAATGTTGTTTAGAACAACGGCAACCGAACAATCTGTGGAAGCTTATTTTGCCCTCATTCGGGGCGAAGTGAGGTTTTGGTGCATTCAGAGTTATTTTGAGAGCGTACCATGACTTGGAGAGGGTTGGAAACCATGTAGCTGACCTCTTCAGTGATAAAGCAGTCTTCTCACTTCAAGACTCTCTTACTGTCTACTGCTCATGCTCCAAAGGAGGCAGTCTGCGAGGAAAGGCAACACGTCCTTTCCCAGATAGCGGCTGACAGAAGTGGGTGAAAGGTCAGGGATAAATAGGTTTGGGATTTAAACGGGCCGTCTCATGGCTCACTAAATAAAGCTACAATAGGAGCTAGAGAGTAGGTTTCCTGGAGAAAGATGCTATGAATGGCAGCCAAGAGCATCGCGAATAAGCTGAGCAGTAAGGATGTTTAGCACTGTCTGCAGTCTACAGAGTGTTTACTTTATGAAGAAGATACCGGGGGTTCAGCAAGCCACTCATTTCCTGTAGCCGTCTTCTGGTTTTTGTGTTTTACAGTATGTCCTCCAAACAGCACTGATTCCTTATACTCGGGATGAAAGAGAATATCACTTCCTGCCCCCATGAACCTATGGTTACTTCAGTGTGGTGTGGATCACATCCTGTCTAGTATTCAGTGAAGCTGATTTTCCCAGATAAATTCGAAAACCGCGTCCTTCTGCTGACAGAATCTACACTAATCAATGTCCCATACAGCTGGACTAGGTAAATGAGAGCAGCACTGTTGTTACGAAAACATAATAAAGTCCTCCATGTGGGATTCAAAATATTTTACCACAGAAAAAAGTGCCAGCTTTGCTCTGGAGAAGAATCTGACTTTGCGGATTGAGCTGTAATAATAATCAAGAGTAGTTGTCAGTATGGAGTTCCATATATCAGTCCTGGGGTTTGAGTGGAGGAGCTTTAGGTTACTTGTGCTCATGTTGTCTTTGGATGAGTAGGCAGGAAGGTCCGGATTATGAGTTTTGGGGATAGGTGATTAGTGAATAAATGTCACAAATTGCACTAAAGCGTTTTTAAAGATGCTGAAGGAAAGCTGTGTCTTGGCCAGTGCTACCACAGTGGTAGTGTTAACTTATCAATAAATAGGAGAGTTGTGGCAGGAAGAACAAATCACTAATGCAGAGCAGGTGAAAGGATTCACATAATATCTCAACTGTGTATGTGTAAAAAAAGCAACAATCAAAGCAAAAGCAACAATTGCTCAATCAATAGTAATCATTGATTGAATATAAATGCCAAATTCACACTACACAACTTCTATGGCAAGCAGGTTGATGTTGATGTTTACACTCCACAACCGGATCTTACAGTCGGGAGTCTTTTCACACCATCAGCATAGGAGGCGGGGGGGGGAGGGTTTCATTAAACGATCTGTCACCAGGGTGAGTCTGTCAGGTGTCTCCCAAACTACAGCAGTGCTAAAAAAAACTGATTGGATCGCAAAATTATTTAAGGTGGACTAGTCATGAGCTTAATAATAATATAATTTATTTAAACATTTTTCCAATTTAACAGTTAATTCCACTTTACATTTATAGCATTTAGCAGACGCCTTTTTGACAACCTAGCAGTAGTGAGGTTTGAACTGACGTCTTCCTGGTTCCTAACCACCAGGCTACAGCTGACACATATGTGAAATCTGGCCCACATCATATCTGATCTCGGATCTCTTTACAATTTAGGACCTCCAAATTATACTGACCTTCTCCATCTCTACACTTATTGTATTCTGAGATCTTAATCCACTAATCATATTCGTCTCTTATTTATTACAGCTTTTATGACACATTAGTCCCATTTTCTTTACAGGCATCACAAAGGGCACAAACCAGGGTCCTTGCACTATGTTTGAAGACCCCATCTGTTTAGTACAGTCATCTCACACATAATAATAATAATATAGTTTATTTATGGGCACCTTTGGAAACATAAAAATACCTAAAAAATGCCATAAAGTCTACCAAGTCGACTGGTTGCAGAGTCAAAATTCAAACCAAGGTGTTTAGAATCTGGATTTGGCCTACTAGACCAAAAATGTACAGTTCGGTTGAACTGATACAACTCGCCAAAAAGTAGCTCAAAGTACCAGCAGGAAAAACAGTGGGACAATAAAAAAGCCAGAATAAGCTGTGCATTCCAATGAACATTGAGATCACACCCAAGCAAGCATGTACCATCGACTTGCTCTAGAAAAATACATTCACTCTGCCTTTAGGGCAACTTGCTCATCCAAGTTGGTTGTCTTGTGACACCTGAAAAGCACCCTGAAAAAATCAATGCTGGCATCATTTACCAGCAGAATATTAGACTGGACCAAACCCAACATCACGGTTCCTTACAAAGGTTGCCAACAAAGATGTTGGCAATTATGTGAGGAAGAAACACATTTACTCAGTAGATTTACATGCAATGGGTCACAGGTCACTATAACTGAAAATGAAATCATTTCGTGATTGACGATCATATTTGGTAAGGTTGAATAACATGTTTTCATAATCGACCCTCCCAGGCGATTTTGATCCTGTTGGCGATCTTATCAGATCCAGTTATCAGATCCTTTTGGTAAGCAGTTATTGTGAAAAATACTGAAAATTACTGAAAAAATAGAAGCAGCTGGAGCTACAGTAGCGCTCATCTGGATCAGAAGCCTTCACTCCCCATGTTGCATTAGTGACCCTTGGCCACCCATGACCCTTTTGTCAATGTATCACTTTGTGTTCTTCAGACCTTTCTTGATATATATCGACCACTGCAGACTCCCACGAAAGGTGCAGTTTTGACTTTGACCCGGTCAAACCTGCTCAATTTCTTACAATCTTACATTTTACATTTTTTCTGCTTCTAACATCAACTCTGGGAATAATATGTTTACTTTCTACCTAATATATCACACCCTCTAGCATTCTTTTTACTTTTTAGTGATCATAGTGCTATGTCGGACAGTGTGCCCCACAAACTTTCATCTTTGTTTAAATAAAACACTTGTTTGACATTGAGGATCAAAAGTCATTTAAGTTAACTTGACAAATTTACAGATGTACAAAAAAAATCAAACATTTAAATGAGGAGGACATATTTTTACAGTATTGCTTCACTTTGTAGGTCACCAGGCATCATTCTTTTGTTTTCACTCACAATGTTTAGACGATTGGTGTTGCTTTAAATAAACGGACACTGCAGAGCTTGGTTAATTGTCTGCCCAGGTTTTATTGGTGAGGCGGAGACCTATGAGTAATGGAATGGCATGGACCGAATGAACAGGCATGAGTAATTGTATTTAATCTAATACATTTAATCTCTACACTCCTCTCACTTTCTGTTCTCTTTCAGGGAATGAGGGTGTTGGTCGATGCTCGGGACAAGCTAGGGATGTCCTGGCAAAACCTGGAGAACGAAAAGCATGGTATGTTCGTCATGTCATTTGAGAACAAAGCAGGCCTGCCTGTGGAGCCTTGCACCTTCCAGCTGTACGTGCCGGCCCTGCAGTCACTCTGGGGCGATTCGGGCATTCAAGAGGCATACGGACGTAGGAGTGAATTCCAGCTGGTGAGTAGCTTTTGTCTTCAAGCACAGAACACAGTTCTTAAATCCTAAACTTATGAGTGTTTATGCTTAATGCTTATTTGTGTTATTCATCAAATCATTCATTCATTATCTGTCTGTTACTTCCTTTATTATCGTATTCATGGTAGGTCTGATTCAATGGTTGAATGGTAAGCAACATGGAAAGATTGTCTTTTCATCACATGGCAACACACATACACAAACATTTACACACATTTAAACTTTAAGCATTTTGTAGCTCTGATTATTCTTGCTGGTAGTCTTTGTATCGTTGAGAAAATACTCAAATTGTTGTCTGACAGCTTTTGTTTAAAATGACATTATTTTGTTTAACAAATTTATCTCCAGAAACATGTGTTTTAAACTTTTGAGGCAGCATACAGCCATGTTCATTGAATCCACTTCATCGCTAGGCAAGTTGTCCTGCAACTTGCAAACCATGCAGATCAGAAGGTGTGACCTCGTCAACCATAATCAGAGGACCCTCAGCTTATGGTCTTATTAATTAATTAATACCACTAAGTATAAACATGCAATGATCTACGATGATTCACATCACAGATTAGTTCAGGTGATTATTGGCAAAACATCTTTCCGCACAGATAGGAAGTTACGCAAAAAGTATCTCTTAAAAACATTGAAATGAAACTGCTGGGTTGTTCTGACTGTAGCGTGGCACCATCATCCCAGATGCACCACCAGAAAATGTTGTGCCTAAGTGCAGTGACTGGATGGATGACCAGAGGTTGACCTCAGCCTGGCAGTCAGCATATCATACTTTTCTGAAGGATGGGGGGAATCACTTAAAACATAGATACAGAAGGATTCATGACATCCACTCTTGAGTGGGTGACGGAAGAAGAGAAGGAAACAACTATGGATAGCAAATGAGTGCCTGGATTCTAACCAGTGCTCCAGTGCAGGGGTGAGCAAACTTTTGGCTCAATAGTTTTAAAATTTGAATTTAAGTTTCAAATTTGAGTAAAAGTTTAGTTTTTCTTTTTCAAACAATGAATTTAATATTGAGGACAATAATCAAATGGAACATTTGCTTACCATAATTCTAGAACTACTCTAGACAACCCCCCACTAACAAGTGCAGGGGTCACCAACCTTTTTGAAGCTGCGGGCTACTTTTGGGGTACCAACTAATGCGGCGGGCGACCAGTTTG
>JAOUQU010366696.1:0-12377 GCA_028566735.1 Ammoglanis amapaensis
GGCCCGCGGGCGACTCATGAGGTCCTCGCGGGCGACCTGGTGCCCGCGGGCACCACGTTGGTGACCCCTGATCTAAAGTGTGTCTCTCAGGACACAGTGCTGATCCACACCCTACAAGATGCAGGTGTAGAACGCATCTTGCCATCTACACGTCAGGGAGATGTCGACTACTTTGTTCTCCTAATATTTGTGGAAAGGAAACATGACAAATTTGAGCAACTTGTGTAAAGAGGAGAACATGCGTAAACAAACTAAGACGAGGACGACGAGGTTTGTGTCAACCAACCTCATTTTGGGGGTTATTATGATAGTAGTCACCATGGGAACTCTGGATATACGAATAAATAAGATAAATGAATAAGATAAATGAATAAAAAAAACATATTGGCTGAAAGGGGTTCGCATTAAATCAGATTCATATTTTGGTTCGAAATCAATGCTAGCACCAACACCATCTGCAAATAAGCATTTCCTGTTTCCGGGATTCCGGTTGTTCCGCTGTTCTTCTCTCTGTGTACCACTGAATGAAGTACAAGCTGTAAAGTGTTTCATATTATTAACAACTAACCACTCTTGTCTGCTTAAAAACATGGACACGGGTATGTATAATATGTTTTTAATAAAATAACACACGTTTGAGGTGTTCAGTAGACGTGTAAACGTGCACTTTGAACGAGTTGTTGAGTAAAATCAGCTTTTATGAATTAGCATGACGGGTTGTTAGCCTGAGGTGAAGCTGCACGGTGGTAATTCACCGGGCGGAAAGTAACGTCGCTACTTTACTTAATTTTATTACATTCATATGAGTAAAACTGGGCTTATATGGATATTCTTTTGTTTTACCGGCGAGTCAAACTGAAACAGAACTGAAAGTAAAGCAAACAAATAATGAAGAACCCATTCAGCATTATTTGTTCGCTCCACTTTCAGTTCTGTTATATATATATATATATATATATATATATATATATATATAAACATGACTTGTCGATCCTGCTAAATAAACAAACCCACTTCAGTATTTTGACTTCAAATTTTACCACCGCTTAATCCTATTTAGGGACACATACTGGGAGAATACACAAAACACCTGAACAGGTTGCCAGTTACTTGCAGGTTACAGAGACAAAAACAGCTACACACAGGACAATTTAGTATCTTGTTTTTGGACTGTTGGAAGAATCCCATGCAGACACTGCAAGAACATGCATACTCCACACTGAAATTAATGGATTGCCTTACCTTGGGATCAAACCCAGGATTTCCTGCTGAGAGGCGAAAATAAAGCAATACCTAATCAAATGTCCAAATGTCCTGAACAGGGCTTGTTTGATAACGGTGTTGTTTTACAGCATAGGTGTCAAACTCTGGCACGCGGGCTAAATTTGTGTGATTATATTTGACCTGCTAGACAATACAATGTGACTACTATTGGTGGCCCGTCGGTATTATACAGCACAAGTGTTTCGCTATAATTTTTAATGGAATTTTATTTAAGAAATGAATGTGCCTACACCTAATATAAGCTTGCAATATTTCCCAAACGTAACTGTATTACACTATAGTATGTTTTGTTTAGCACCTGTGTTTGGGTGGGCTGTGTGTGTAAAATAATTTTGTACATGAGCCTACCATATTACGCTAAATGCACACTAAATAATCTTTGGCCTTTTTTTGTCTTGCCCAAGGTCTGTGTCGGGATAAGGTATCCTCTTTTGTGAAGCGTTTAAAGGAGGATCCTCGACACCTTTTGGCTCAGAACGTGTCAACCTGCATTGATCCCTTAGAAGTATGTCTGCACCGTCAGACAGTCCAGGATACAGTGCATGTCTTCCAGCACGCAATTCCTAATGAGGGCAAGCCTGTAACCAACCAGAAGAACTCAGGTATCTACACACACACACACCATATGTTTTTTAGTAAAACAGTACATTAAAAAAACAGTTTTTTTATAAACAGTACAATATCCTATTTATTTTCTCTAACAATAAAGAGAAATGTGCTCAAATATGCTAAATTGCATGATTGAATATGGTTATAAATGTAAATTCTCGCAAAATTCAATATTGTTTATTCTCTTATTCATAACATGAATTGATAAACCTCAAATGAAACTTAAACCGGCAAACTGTTCTGTATTGTAAGTGCATTATTCTGTTAATTTTGTCAGGGAGATGTTGGATCTTTTCGTGCCTCAATGTACTGAGACTTCCATTCATGAAAAAGCTCAACATCGAAGAGTTTGAGTTCAGTCAGTCCTACCTCTTTTTTTGGGACAAGGTAAGACCATATCACCATGTATTAGATACATTGTGGTTTGTTTATCACAACTACCAAGGATGTTTTTTTGACCACAACACTGCAATTGAGTAGCGCTTTAGTTGGTGTCTTGCAAGTCTTCGAAATGCAGCAAATTAACAAGTAGATCAGTGATGTATGGAGAATTAATGATTCTACAGGTTAATGGTGAAAAGACTTCTGAAACATTGATACGTACATTATAATATTATGCTCAAACTGGGTGCATTAGCTCCATAATACAGTTGTATAGATGCTATGTAGACTATGCAGCCTATGTAGACCTTTTGTTTATATTTTGGCATTTTAGTCAAATTGATTTATTGTACTGATCCAAATTTAATTAGAGCAATTAAGATTTAAGGGTTTTGCTCTGGGGTCGGACAGCAGTGACATATTCCAGTGACCTAAAAGTAGAAAAAAAAGTTTTTCTTAAATACCAGGTTATAAAAGGCCTATAATGTTCTTTGTGTTTGCCATTCTGGACAACCTACCTGTGAAGTTCTTGTGTATATTTGTTGCCCCTTGCTGAAGGTTCTTTGTCTTTTCCCATTTTCTCGACATTTGCCACTGTTTTTTACTAGCTGTTTGTTTTGCTCAGGTGGAACGCTGCTATTACTTTTTGTATAGCTTTGTGGAGACTGCCCAAAGGAAGGAGCCAGTAGACAGCCGATTGGTACAGTTTTTGCTTTCGAATCCAACCAATGACGGTGGACAATGGGATATGCTGGTTAATCTCATTGGTGAGTGCACACTGTTCATATTCTAAATTCATTTTTATGATTTTGTGTGGCTAATGGTTTTCTAAATCAAGAAATGAATCTAGCGGTGTCTAATAATGTATTGAAATTAATCTTTACCATGTCTTGAAAGATTTTTAATCCATGTTTATTAGTTTAGTCATTTTCTATTTCATTATTTTTTTTCAGAGAAATATGGCGTCATTCCAAAGAAAAGTTTTCCAGAGTCTCACAGCTCTGAAGCTTCTCGTAGAATGAATGAGATTCTTAATCACAAGGTAAACTGCTGTTTACTCGTTGTTTGAAATTGTAATGCAGTTACAGACCAGTCTTGTTGAAATATATTTCTGAAAAAAGAATTAACACTCCTTTCAAGTATAGAGTTTCAATGTAAACGAGCATCGTGTAATGAGCAAGACTTGGTACTAACTAGGTTTTATATCATTTTGTATCATTAGAGGCATGTGATAAAACAATGTCATGTAATCATTTACTTAGAAGAAGGTTCCCATGAGCATACTAATGTTTATCCAAAGTTTATTAGGTTTCTAGATCTTGTTTTGTGAACAAAGGGCATGTACAATGTACCATAATGTTCCTTAACAAATAACAAGTATTCGCTTATCTATATAAATAGACTCAAAATATAAAAAGAAGCTACAAACAGAGATGTTACTGTACACATCATGTTTTCTTTTGCTTAAAAAACATTTCTTTTTAGATATTTGTAAATATTGATGCTCTTCTGTTTCTGAGGCAGATACAAACTATTCCAAATAATTTCCTGATTTGTTTAAAACAAATCCTACATGACAATAAGTGAATAATATCTTAAAATCTTTAAAAATTCTTTACCCAGCAACCCAACAAGTGCACGAACAATGCAGGGTGAATGTGACATGCACCTTCTTGCTGGTCAGAAATAACATTGATACATTTTTCACGAATTCTTGGTTTGAATAATGCCACATGTGCACCGATTTGTTATTTGTTGTTGTTACAGCCCAAAAACATACTGATATACCTGCTCTGGTTTAAATTGAACAAATACATGCTGAAAATGGTGCCAAATCTAAATACTATAAACAATATAAATTTCCAATCCCTGGCATGAAGTTAGGTGCGGTTACATTTCAGTTTTACATATTTGTTTGCACAGGTGTGTTGCTTAATTGCAACTTTTAAGTATCCAGGTGTCTTTTCCTCATTATATGCTGTACATGCAACAAATATGTCATTTTGCTTTATTTGTGCTCTGTGTTTGACATTTAATAATGAATCTATAATGAGTAAACCACCTGTCATTTTATTAAAATATCACATACATTTCATATAAACACACTTCTTGGGAGCTCATGGGAACATGTTTTTGTTGTTACCAGACTAATTCTTTTTTCCCCTTTTTTCTGTAGATGAGGGAGTACTGTATGAAATTGAGAAACATGGTTGCCAGTAATGCTACCAAAACTCAGTTAAACGATGAGATTGACATCATGATCGAGGAGGTTTGTGTGCTTGTTACATTTTTAATATCATTTTTGATGTAAGATGAAATCAGGAAAACGCCACTTTGTTTATCTGTCACACGAGGGCGCCATTTACTTACACAGCAGCCACAAGCATCCAGAAAATGTATATTGAGTCAATTGCAGCTCATACGAGTCCATGAAATAATGAAGGAACTAGAAAGAAAACTAGCAAAATACTACATATGTTTACTACCTTTGTTAAGCAAAAAAAAAGGAATACTCAAGTCTGGGCTTTATGTGCAATTAGCTTTTGTGATGACTTTTAATAAGCAGCACACAGATGGTCGGACACATTCAGAAAAAACCAAGATATCACACAATGTTTGTAAGAGCTACTTAACCTGTAATGCATAACCCTTACCCTAACCCATATTTATTTGCCTGTATATAGATGTTCAGTACATACACAAATGATTTCGACTCTGATTGGCAACAATGCACAACACTGCAAGAACAAATAATTAACTGGTCCGCGATTTTGCAAGTGCTATCTTCATAACTGTGTATCAGATGCAGATGTACATACCTGTAAAATAAAAGCTGAAATGCTGTTATATTGTCTAATATTCATCTCGCTATGTCAAGCCCATATGCCTTCAATGGAGATCAAGGGATCGGCTTCACTGTTCAATACTTTTCCTGGGGATTGCATTTACATGTGTTGTATTTGTGTATTCGAGTGGCTTTTAGCTTGCTTTATGTATTTGTGTGTGAATTAAATGAGTGCATACATCTCCACTACTTGTTGATAGAATGTTCCACAAACAAGATCGTTATCTCTCAGCGTCTGCCACAGTATAGCGAAGACAATCTTTCCAGCATTATTATTACACCTGCACCATCTGTGAGGAAAAGATGCCACAAATACACAAGCATGTTCGGTTTTCTTCTGTTCAATAAACTGAGCAGTTTAACTGTAGTGAGCTGTAAAACCTTATTTTATGTGGCATTTATTCCCGACTGTGTTTCCTGGAGAGTTTGCTCCATCACAGTCTTTATTTGTTGTTGTGGATGCTGTTTGTTCACCTGCTTTAGGTAGGTTCTGTTTGACTGGTGTGAAAGAAAGAAAGCGTACGCATGACAGCGCGCCAGAGCCGCTGCTGAGAGATGCTGCCATAGTTTACACTCTTGTGTCTGGCAGTGCCTTGCGTAAGAGAGTGCACATGATTTTGTCATGATCATAAGACCGCATTGCTTGTTTACAGGCTAGTAGTTTTAAACCAGAGTTTGTTGAACCAGGTCTGTGTTCAGAAATGTGTGCGTGTTTATAAAGTGCCTTTTTACCACGTTCGCAGGCATTCAAAGATTCGTTTTAATTGGTAGCTTTGACTATTTGACCTCACATATTCATTGTATTCATCTCAAACTAGTGAATAGTATCTTTAAGGCCCTATTATAGCATTCCTCATTAAATTAAGTTCACCAAAATATCTGTAAAGAGAATTTCTGGTTAATTGTACGTTTTGATATTGTGAAGTACAGTAGTAACGCTGAGTATCTTGTGTTGCTCAAATCAGTCATCACGTGTGTTCATGCAGGAAGTGTCATCATTGCATGTAGGTGTTTGCTTGCCAAGCTAAATTAATAAATTCAATACTAATGAAAAAGCAAATTGCATGTCAGAACTACATCATTTACTTGGTAGAATCTGTAGTACAGAGTGCACAAGAACAACTGTTTGATGACAAATGTGATTCTTTCCCACATTGTTTTACACATGAAAATATGAGTTCTGGAGGGTTTTCACTTGACTGTAAGTGAAGCTGAGGAGTGAAAGACGGTGAAAAATATAAATAAAAAACAAACATGCAGTTGTGAGTTTACAGAAGTTTGAACATGATTAGATTTCTGTTAGAGATGTTCACAAATCACACAATACATGTTTGTCAGTAATCTTAAGTCATGAAATCAATATTCTGTACTTAGATCTAGTTTAAAAATAGAGATGTAACAATACACTCTACTCATATTGAAACACAATTCACAGTAATACATTTTTTCAAATTTCTATGTAAAATTGAGGACACATTTTTATTAATGAAAGTTGTCTTTCACTATTTCTAATTAGATTAATTTATATTCAATATCATTTTTGGATAATCTCCTGATACCTGAAATCGGTGTGTTGTGTGGGATGGACGTTAGATCGTACATGCTACAGCATTAGGTTCATTAGGTTCACATGTACGTCTGTAGGCGTAGACGCCTGTTTATATGCTTAATTACATGTCGATCAAAGTTGTTTGTTACTGAGCCAGGTTAAGTGCAGTTTGTCAGGCCTGGTTACAGAACTGCAGGTTGATGATGCACAGATCTGCTTTTCTATTATTGGGCTTCATCCAACACAATCAATTTTTACTTACTCACTTCTATGTACTATTACCCCTCTGCACACAAGATGAACTGACTGGCTTTTCTGAACACAGAAAGAGTTCAATTTCAGTTCGAATGTCATTGAATTGATGTTAAAGTTTATTTTATTAGTAAGTGTGTGTCTAATAGCTATTAATTACACAGATATTTTTATTGTGTGTGAATTTGGCTTTTTCCATGCATATTATTTATAGAAGTTTAACATAATTGTGACTTAATGATGGCTAAATATTTTACATAGAAACATTCTTGTTGGCGAGAGGGGCACTGACACTTAAACAGAAGATACACATCTAGTGGATGCTTAAACATTTTTACACAAGTGAATAAAGGATAATTCACATATGTAGGTTGATCCAGAAATGTCATGAAATAATTGGGATATATTTTTATATTTGGATATTTTCCTCAATCAGCACGTTCCAAGTCTGTCTGTCTGAGGCCCCTTATTTTATATGGTTATAATTATCAGTCTGTTTAAAACAGAATTTTGCTCTTACCCAAATGTTTTTGGTCTTTTTTGTGCTTGGTTGGCTCTCGCATGAAGTTCAGGTTACAAAAGGATAAATAAATGACAACTGGCTACTGGTAAATGAAAACTTTCTAGATTGGCAATACGTCAGGCATGCTGAGTTGTAGTTAATTTTTTAAATAAAGAAACAGGGGGGTAATCTTGATTTTTGGACATGTACCGATTTGACATATCTCTGGTCATGCCTGTCAACTCCCAGAATTGCAACGGTAACCCTCCGATCACAAGCCAAGTTCTCTAATACTAGACTGCCCTTTATTGCAGTTAGCACTGGATCATGGATTTTGCAATAAATGTGCAGAAGGGAAATCTAGTTATGGATTGTATGATTATATATTAGGTGTGATAATGGTTCATCAAGAATCGAGGTGAATCAATTCACATATGATTCGTTTAAGATGAATCTACATTTGCTTTTAGAAGCAGGGAGTGCTGGTGCTGTTTTTTTATTTAACTGTTATGTTAATTTAAATACTATATATTAATCTAGTATTTTTGAGATAGTTTACAACTTTTCACGCAGCCACTGCATCGTAGTGGTTGTGGGGTTAGAAGCCTGTTCATTATCCCAGTATTTTAAGTACTAAGCCTTCTCTGACCTGACATTAAATTAGTACAAAAATTTACTATTTAAGATAATGACAAATACTTTTACTATTTCCTGTTTGAAAAGTTAATAACAAAAATGTCTTCAGTTACAATGTTTGTTTTATTTTATTCTACAGGTTTGCAAATTCAGTTTGCATATACGTCATTATTACTTTCTGAGTAACTTTTAATATTTTGCTCTTGGACATGAGACAACTTTTGGAAAGAGAACGTTGGAGTTATTTTTTTTTTGAACTAGATCACTATTGTCATAATTGTGTCATTGTTTGCACTTCAGCCAGCCATAAAAGTAAACTCACATCTGCAGCAATAAATGTGTATTGATTATCATTTTATTAGCCAGTATCTAAAATGAAATGAAACTTGAAAACATGTTGGGAAACAAAAGCAAATACACATGCGTGTGAAAGTAAAGGTTGTTGGAGGAACACCGCATGATACCCACATAACCAATCCACTGTTTACGGCGTGGAGCACAAACGACTGCGTAATCACTACACAAGTTGTGGAAGTGCGCCAGTCACTGTATCCAAGAGCATGGGATCGGCAATCAAGATGTTTTTGGCCCGGAGTGTTCCTCACAATCAGAGCCGAACGACTCACTTGAAGTTTACTGAAACTCTTTAGTGAATTGCTCTTGAAGGTTTTTTCATACTCATTATTTATTCCATAACCCCACACCCAATAACAAACACACTTTGTTTCATCTTCATATAGTTCTACAGGTGATCCGGAATACAGAAGTAAACTCAGGCCTTTGTGACCGTAAACCTAAAACTTGGGTGGCCTTGTCTGATCTCATCCTTCCTCATGCCACCTGCTGTTTTCCTAAGCATTTTTTATTCTGCTTATTTATTATTATTTCTTTTATGGTTCGTTTGAAGGTGTCTGATGGCAGTTGTTGGTTTAAATAAATATTACCAGTTTTCAATGATGGACAGTAAGCACACATGTCTTGTTGGACAACCAAGATATCTTATGTATGTCTCATAAAAAGTAAATTGGCCCCAGATTTCAGTATGCAAATAATACAAAAGTCAAATCCGGATAATTGCTGCACCGGTTTATGGGATCTCACCCGCTTATTAAGACCACATCGTAAAGTAATGAAACAGATCCTATTATATACGTGTAATGTTATCTGCTTATTATGACCAAAGTTCTGTTTAATCGGACCAAAAAGCGTGAGAGCGTCTTTGTTTGTGGTGATTTTTTTCTAGTGCAGTCAGTCAACAGATCGTGTCAGATCACACTGTAAGAATGTGTTTTTATTATGCTTCACTTGCAGAGTACCTAAGCATTGTGTTGTAGATTGTTGTTAAAAAAATAAAAAATAAAAAAAATAATTTTTCGATGAACAAAGTTTGTAAGCAACTGTAGTTCTTGTTTGTATGTTTGCTATACGTGTATATTGCTCAATAAATGTTTAACATTTAAAACATTTAATATGTTACGTATATTCGTGTCCCAATGTAGTTTGATTAACCGGAATCGAATGGTTTTAATTGGACTTGTATTTGATTGTAGACCATATGAAGCTGTACATTTCATATTATGTTTGGTCAGCTTTATTTGAGTTATTATCAAGCACCAATTCATGCATATATGGTAGATATGGGTCTTCAAAACTCGTTATGTGGGGAAAGAGTTGAAGCATTCTGTCATTTAAAATGATGACCCACGACCCTCAATGATGCTTTAAGGCCAATTTGAAATTAGGTTGTAATCTTTGCAGCTAGAGGAATGAAGATTTTATATAGTCAAGTGCTCTGTGGTTTTGTATTAGAAGCTTTCGTGAACATCTACATCTGTTGATGGTTTTAAATGTTTTGGCTTTTACAATTGCTGTTGACATTGAGCCTTTTTCCACTTAAATCTTTCCACTACTTAAAGCCCAGTGAAACTATTGCTAATGTGTGGAATAATATATTCCATCTTTATTCTGTCTTCCTTGTTAGATACCCTGACACTTGAACTTAAATTAGAGCAAAATATGGTGCAGTTCCAGCACTTGAAGGGCTCAGGTCACAGTGGCCCACACAGTCCCAACTCCAGGCATAGTGAGCTTCGCATTAGGGAGGTTTGAAAACATGTTCTTTGGATTACTAGTCCTGTTTTACAGGCGGAGTTCAGTGATCAGTCCTGCAAAAGTCGTTAATTCATGTTTTATGTAGATAGTATGATATGGGTGTGGTGATTCACCCGAACTTAGAAATGAGTAGAGGTCTTTATTGTATTTTGGGCATGATGTGTTCTTGGTGTGCTGCTTGGGTTTAGTTAGAAGATTTGATATGTTGACTGATGACGACTTTGAAATTGTTTTACTATTTTTGTAAGCGTGATTTACTGCAGGCTTTGCATCTGCCACGCCAGCTTCTTCTCCTGGAACTTCTTCTTCTCCCTTAAGCATGATATCCACTCAACCACAAACTGGTGTTTCAATATTGACTCGCCGGCTCTGCCCGATATCACTAGGCCTCTCCTATTGTTCTGAGCGGGCACCACCTTCAAGAGGCCGGAGAACCGTCTGTGTTGTGTTTGGACGAATTCACACGTTTGGCTAACTTGTCAAAGGCTTTATGTGTGTAGCATGAGATTATTTATGTGTTTAGAGCATCTGGGTCCAATGTTGGGCTGGGCACCGCTGCCATTTATCCTTCACAAAGGAGGACTTGACTGAAAACGGACTGCAACGCTTGATAGCTTAATCGAATGAAGTTGGACCTTTCTGGAAATTTCTTTTCTGTTAGCTTTTAGCTAATACATTGTGACCCAACAATGAAAATTTCTATGAAAAAGACGATCAAGTAGAACATTATCAAGACTTAAAACTTAAATAGAATTTGCAGTACCTGTAGTTTTACCTCTCCAAGCACTTACAGGAATGAGAATTCAAAATGGATTTATGACTAAATCTTTGAAATAGTCTAGTTTTTAAAAACAGCATTGTGATTGGCTGTGATACCACATCATGTTCTGCACATCTCTGTTACAATCGATCCACTTAGTGCACAATTTAAAACAGTGTTTGTTTAATTAATTAATTTCCACTTGTGCTGTCGTTGTTTTTCATGTTGCTAGAATGGACTTAAATCTAAATTATTTAACTAACTCTGATATAAATTGGCATTCTTTATTATTATTTTTTTTTAATGAAGGCATTTTTTATGTATTAGATGTTTACTCTAGCATCTTCTACTGTGTGATTGTAGGTGTTTCGGGTGGTTAGTGTGTGTTTGGGCACTCCTCCAGAGACTATCTGTTTTGAGTACAGAGACAAGGACAAAAACTTCCACCGCATCGGGCCTATTACTCCTAAGGATTTTTACATAAAGCACATCAAACCGTTGTACAACCTCCGGGACAAGGTACTGCCTCTAACTTTCTCTGTTGGACCTCATTACATTTTCTCACCTGCAATAAAACTGATCGTTGGTGTCTTTACTGTCTTTTCAGATATGCCTTGTAAATGATCCCAGGCCCCAGAATCCCTTTGGGAAGTTGTACAATGTGGAATTCCTGGGGAATATGGTGGGCGGCCGCCAAACGCTGTACAACAATCAACCCATCGACATTTTGAAAAAAGCTGCTGCTGATTCCATCAAAGAGGGAGAGGTAAGGTCCTGCTACATGGATGCTGACCTGTTTTTTTATCTTCTTGTACTTGCAGTATATAAGTACAAATATTTGGTCATACCCCACTAGAGATGTAACTATGCACCAAGAATCTATTCACTGTAGGTGTGGTTTCATTCGGTATTCTTATTTAATGAATCAATATTGACTTTAAAACAGTAGAAGGTGCTGTTGCTAGTCACTAAGTTGCCAGTTACAGTGCTTTTCTTTTATGAGAAATTAATCGATAAGAAAACTTTGTTTTCAATTTCCTTAAGGGGAACCCTCGATTTCCCTAAGGGAACCACCCAACGGGATCAATAAAGTTCTATCTATCTATGTATCGATGTAATTTGTTTAAAATTTTATCTTGAAACCGTTATTTAGAATCCTATAGAATTGTGTTTAGAGTTTATTGTTATATCTCTATATCACAAACTTGCTTAATTACAATGCTGCTGTATTTGTGTAATGAGGTTAAAATGTAAAATTCTGTCAGCTTGCTTGATCATCCTATACACACTTCTTTAAAAAAATCAGTAAGTAAATCCCAGAATTGTCAGCGGAATTACTGTTCTCTATACGACCTGCGTTAGCATATTAGTAGGGCTGACCGCAATTAATCGATTAATCGTTGGTCGACCAAAAAAATTACTAGTCGGACAAATTCCATTTGTCGAT